>OY755205.1:16416153-16524769 GCA_963576765.1 Draba incana
AAACCCAATTTTAGGCGCTCTATTCGTTACATTTTGAAGAAGTATATGACAGACGTTTTGGCGGTTTTTGAGACACACGCGGGTAGTGATAGGGCAAGTGCAATTTGCCGTGGATTGGGTTTTGAGAACTCTTATAAAGTAGATGCGATGGGCCAAAGTGGAGGACAATGGCTCCTATGGAGAACCTGGATTGGTGATGTGACGATAGTTAGAGCTTCAGATCAGTTTATACACGCTAAGGTGGTTAATGGAGCTGATGTACTACACATTATTGCAGTGTATATCGCACCCTCTGTAAGTAGACAGTGGATTATGGAATCAGTTACGGGATACAGTGAGAGGACTTAACGATCCAATCATGTTTGGTGGTGATTTCATCACGATTGTGAGGAGTGATGAAAGGTCAGGTGGTAGTGGTCGTCTCTCGGTGGATTCTTTGGCATTTGGTGAGTGGATTAATGATCTCTCCTTGATTGATATGGGTTTTCGTGGAAATTAATTTACTTGGAAGCGAGGAATAGTGGAGAGGACGTTTGTTGTTAAGCGTCTCAACCGAGTTTTGTGTTGTGCACATACGAGATTGAAGTGGCAGGAAGCTGTCGTAACTCACCTTCCTTTTCTATCATCGGACCATGCGCCTTTATACGTGCAACTTTCTCCAGCCTCGGGAAGAGACCCAAAGAGACGCTCTTTTTGTTTTGAAGCGGCTTGGTTGAGCCACACGGGTTTTAAGGAGCTGTTGGAGGCCTCATGGAGAGGAGATTTGAATACAATGGATGCTTTAAGTTCTCTTAGGCAGACTTTGTCTCGTTGGAACAAAGAGGTTTTTAGAGATTTGACAAAGCGTAAGGAGAAGCTAGTGAAGAAGATTAAAGAGGTCCAAGACTTGATTGAGCTCCGGCCGTCGGATTCTCTGCTAGCCGAGGAGAACCAACTGATTAAGGACCTCGATATTGTGTTAGAGCAGGAGGAGACGTTATGGTTCCAAAAATCTCGGGAGAAGTGGATTCTGATGGGAGATCATAATACGTGCTTCTTTCATACTTCGACGATCATTAGGTGGAGGAAGAATCGAATTGATATGTTGCGAAATAATGATGGGATTTTGTTAACGAATGGGCAGGAGCTGGAAGATCATGCGATTGCCTATTATAAAAGACTTTATTCATTGGATGATGTTGATGTTGTGGTAGAAAAACTTCCTGCCTTTGGTTTTGCTTGGTTTACTGAGACAGAGCAGCGGTATTTGAATACAGTTTTTTCAGATGCCGAGATCGAGAAAGCGGTTCGGGGAATGGGAAAGTACAAAGCCCTGGGTCCCGGTGGTTACCAACTGGTGTTTTATAAAGAGTGTTGGGATAAGGTGGGACAATCGGTTGTTCTGTTTGTTTCTGATTTTTTTGTTTCGGGAAATCTTTCGATGGATGCAAATGATGTTCTTCTTGTGCTTATTGCGAAGGTAAGCCAGCCAGAGAAAATAACTCAATTCCGACCTATAAGCTTGTGCAATGTCTTATTCAAGATTATTACTAAAACCATGGTGGGATGGTTGAAAAGCGTTATTTCTAAGCTTATAGGTCCTGCTCAAGCTAGTTTCATTCCGGGGCGCTTGACACCGATAATATTGTGGTGGTCCAAGAGGCAGTTCACTCAATGAGACGCAAGAAAGGGAGGAAAGGGTGGATGCTTCTTAAATTGGATTTGGAGAAAGCCTACGATCGAATTCGGTGGGACTTTCTAGAAGATACGCTTGTTGCGGCAGGTTTCTTAGATATTTGGATTCGGTAGATTATGAAGTGTGTTTCGGGTCCATCGATGAGTCTTTTATAGAACAGTGAGAATACGGAGTCGTTTAAACCATTGAGAGGGTTGCGACAAGGTGATCCCATTTCCCTGTATTTGTTCGTCTTATGCATGGAACGTTTGTGCCATTTGATTAATTTCTCGATTGGGAAGATGGAGTGGAAACCAATTAGAATATCTCGCGGGGGACCATGTTTGTCTCACATTTGCTTCGCGGATGATTTGATCTTGTTTGCCGAGGCATCGGTGTCTCAGATTCGAGTAATTCAGGGAGTGTTGGAGCAATTTTGTACCGCGTCTGGACAAAAAGTTAGCCTTGATAAGTCGAAGATTTTCTTCTCTAGTAATGTTTCCCGGGAATTGGCAAAGAATATTAGCGATGTGAGTGGGATTAAAGCATCCCTGGATTTGGGAAAATATCTAGGTATTCCCGTTCTGCAGAAGCGCTTAAATAAGGATGGGGAAGTACTTGCGAGAGTTTCGTCTCGTCTTGCGGATTGGAAAAGTTGTGTATTGAGTATGGTTGGGCGTGTTACTCTTACTAAGACAGTGTTGTCATCTATTCCGATTCACTCCATGTGCTCGGTTCTTGTTCCTAAGTCGACGTTGGCATGTCTGGATAGAGTTTCCAGGAACTTTGTTTGGGTAGTAGTGGGGAGAAGTGGAAACAACACTTATTATCGTGGGATAAAGTGTGTCTAGCAAAATCAGATGGAGGTCTCGGTATCCGATCGGTGCAAGCCATGAATACCGTTCTGATTGTAAAGATTGGTTGGCGACTCCTTCATGACGTGGACTCTCTCTGGGCTCGGGTTTTGCGGAGTAAGTACAAAGTGGGAGACATTCGGCATTGGAATTGGATGCTTCGCAAGAGTAACTGGTCGGTAATTTGGGGGAGCATAGTAACGGGGTTGCGTGATGTGATCCTACCGGGCCATGGTTGGGTCATCGGAGATGGGCGCTATATTAGATTATGGCTGGATGCGTGGGTTTCGGACCAGCCTCTAATTCATTCGATGATTGGTGGTTTGCCGGACAATGTTGAGACTCTCTTGGTTAAAGACTTATGGTGGGATGGTTTGGGTTTGGATTTTGCTAGGATCACTCCTTTTGTACTGGAGCAGGTTAAGTTGGAGCTTTTGGCAGTGGTTGTGGATGGAGTTTCAGGAGTGAAGGATCGGCTGACGTGGAGAAGTAGTGTTGGTGGGAGGTTCATGGTTAAGGCAGCTTATGATCTTATTTCTAGAACTAATTTTCTGAAGCCGAATATGGAGTCTTTCTTTCAGCGGATATGGCGTGTCGTTGCTCCGGAACGAGTCCGTGTATTTTGTTGGTTAGTAAGCCACCAAGTAATAATGACGAATGTAGAGCGGAAAAGATGGCACCTCGGGGACTCGGATGTGTGTCCAGTTTGTAAGAGTGGCTTTGAAACTATAATGCATATTATGCGGGATTGTGGTGCAATAATTGGGATTTGGCGGAGAATTGTTCCTCGCCGCATGCGGCAACGGTTCTTTAACCAATCGCTATTGGAGTGGCTTTACGATAATCTTCATGAGGGAGAAGTAGTTGATGGGATTCCATGGTCTACGGTTTTTGCAATGGCTCTTTGGTGGAGTTGGAAATGGCGTTGTCGCAATGTCTTTGGTGAGAATAAGGAGTGTAGAGACCGGGTTCGTTTTATTAAAGAGCTGGTGAGCAAAGTTTGGAAGGCGAATCAAGCGGTTAATGGTCTCCACAACAATCACGGGCGGGTGGAGAGGATGACCGCTTGGAAACCTCCGAGATGTGGTTGGCTTAAGTTGAGTACGGATGGTGCATCACGTGGGAACTCAGGTTTAACGACAGCGGGAGGTGTTCTCTGTGATGATCTAGGGCGGTGGTGTGGTGGATTCTCGTTGAACATTGGGAAATCTACCGCGCCGTTAGCTGAGTTGTGCGGTGTGTATTATGGTTTGGTTATCGCGTGGGAGAAGAAGGCGACGCAGTTAGAGTTGGAGGTGGATTCTGAGTTAGTGGTCGGTTTTCTCAAGAAAGGGATTGATGACTTTCATCCCTTATCGTTCCTGGTACGGTTGTGCCATGGCTTTTTGTCGAATGACTGGTTAGTCCGAATTGTTCATGTGTATCGGGAAGCCAATCGTCTTGCTGATGGGTTGGCGAACCTTGCTTTCTCTCTACCTTTAGGTTTACATTCTTTTGAGTCTATTCCTTCGGTTCTAGAGTCGATTCGGTGGGAGGACGAGATTGGGTACGAGAGCCCAAGACTTGTTCTTTTGCCGTAACTTTGTATTTTCTTTTTTAATAAACACGGGAGCTAGCTCCCTTTTTAATACCAAGAAAAAAAAAAGAATTGGAAGGTTACAAACGCATCAAACGATCAGTTTTCTTCTCTCTTCCTTCCACCCCATCAAAAAAAATCTACAAATTATAACTTGATTATGAAAGCGAAGGAAGCTCCTCCAAAACGAATGCAGCTTCCGCCATTAACGGCAGCGGAGGCGGAGGAGGGAGAAAATCAATAGGCGGTGGTGGTCGGAATATTCTCGGTTACAGACAAATTTATTGATTCTTCATTCATTATTGTTGCTCACAAAATTTGATTTTTTCTATGATTTGGTTTTGTGATACATAAAGATTTGTCCTTTTTCTGAATTTGGTTATTTGGTGTTTGATAGAGAACTACAAACTTTGCGTAGTTAATAAAATTGTAGCACAAGCATTTTGATCATAACGTTGAATTACACAAATGCTATTGACAAAGACATTTATCTGGCTTTTGTTCTAATAGAGATGAGTTTTTACCGGCAAAGATTTTTCGAGAGATCTATTACTAGCTCTCCGACTAAACACCAAAGGATCTCATATGCAATCTCTGATCCAAGTCCAATCAAATGTGTTTGAAGATCCATCTCAGTACCGAAAACTTCATCCATACCAAACAAAGCTGATTCTTCCCATTTCGGAATCTCTTAGGAGGGGGTATTGGATTAGGGATTTTTATGTATTTTATTGTATTTGTATTTGTTTTAGAAAGTATTAAGTTGAATTTTGATGAATTCATCGTGGTGAAATGGTATTGTGGTGAATTCCATGTACTTGTATTTGGAAGTATTTTGTTGGATTATGTTGAATTTCAAAACAAAATATCAGAGTTTTTAACATGACACGTGAATTCTTTTTCTCTTTGCTACCTCCCTCTCTTGAACATATCCACAAATTTGGCAATTGAAACCATGACAAAATACCAAACAAAATGGAATTTTTTAGAAGATTTGTTCATCCAAAAGAAACTCATCAAATTGTATTATAATTTGTTCATCTGTGTTTTAGAATTTGAAATTTAGTTTGATTTGTTCATCCAAAATACCCAACAAATCTCGCTAACGAATTAATCAGCGCTGTTTTCCTAAGATTCAATCCTACATCACCACGCTTCTTCTTCTCCTCCGAGTTTCTGATCACCTTTCTCTTTCTCTAATCGACGGTAATAAGTGCATCGGAATGATCCCAGATGCGTCGTGGGAGAATGGAGACACTTTCGCTTTGAATTCGTACGCAATTGGAGGTTGAGATTACAAGGAGAAGGAGATCGGTGATAGATTAGCGATGAAGAATGGCTTGATTTTCTTGTAGCGGCCATTGAAACTCTGTAACAAATAAAGAGAGAGAGACTTGTGAATTTTTTTTGTCTCGGCGTTAATGATGTTCTAATCCATCAAAAGAAGAGGGGAAGAGAAAGTATTTTCTTTGTTCACGTTTAAGAGGAAAAATTGTATTAAAATCTATCATAATCCAAATCAGCTAAAATCAAGGATAAATTTAAATAACAGTTGATTATATTATATTTTAAAATACATCAAACAAATGATTAATCCAACAACAAAAGATTTTAACGACACCAATTTTACTATGATTTTAAAATACACTAAAATCTTCAATCCAATAACGTACATAATTTAGAACTCTTGGATTTTAACATATAAATTATGGTTACAGTATTGCAACTCCAAACTTTGAAACTTGTTCTTTGCTATCATCAAAAAAATCAGGAACCTGCAACAAACGAACATTTCAATGTCACTCTTTAGAAAGAACAAATAAAATGTTACAAAGAAACTAACGAGCATAGATAACAGAAATCAAATGAACTGGTCACCGGACGGAATATACGCAAAACCTGAGTTGTAGAAAATGTGTCCTTTTGAGCCTTCATCGATGTGGAGTTAACCAGCCAGGTCCGATCCACCTGAACATGAAACAGCAAGAAGGCCTCGTGTTTCCAAGCTCCCTCTTTGCCATCCTAACCATTCAAACCAAACACACTTTACATGAGAAAATTACAGAGACAAATAACAAATGTACTCAAAACTACAGATTCTGTTTGATCCAACAAACGATTACAAAAACCAAGCATCAGATTCTCTAGATCTAGAAATATGAAAATCTAAAAGAAATATCGATAAGATACTCTAAAGATTATCATTAACAGAAAACAAATCTATAAGAAATTTCATAAATTGGTCGATGGTTTTTTTTCTCAAATCTCACCTCAGGAATTTTGGGGACAGATTTAAGATGAGAAGACGAAGCTGAAAAATCGAAACATGTCTTGAAAGGCCGTGTGTTTCCGGTGAAACTTTGTTTCGTCATTGAAGGAGGCTCGATTTGGTCGGAGTTTAATTCAGACATAACCAGAATAACATTTGAGAGTCTCATCAGGATGGCTCTTCACTACCAATGTCTAATTTGATGAGGAATAAGAGAAGCCAGACGAGATCCATCTGAGGAAGACGAAAAAGACAAATATAGAAGCAAAGGAAAGGCTAGAGGCGAGAGATTGAGATTTTTGCCGTGAGAAAGAAAATCGAGGAACAAATTCGGCAGCCACCACTTAAACTCACTTTCTGTAGTCATACTTTTAGGGTTTCATCCCCCTTTCTTTTGATTGGTTTAAGTCATGAGTTGTGTGGATTGCCAACGTGGCATCTAGCACTTTGATTTCGATTCTTGAGAGGAATTTTGTTTTTATCATATAAAATTTTAATTGTAATTATAATTCTAATGTTTATTTTTTCATCATTATAATTTTAATCTAAACCATTATTAAAAGTCCTTTGAATCCATTTGTAAATTGTAATTATAACCCTAAACAATGAATAAAAACTGAACTTCATCAACTATTATAAAAAATAAAATCATATCTAAAGTAAATCCGATACATAAACACAAACCTTAAATCTAATATAATACCTTAACGCTTCAAATCAAAACACTAATTTATTTGTCAAAGTCAAAACTCTATATCAAACATTATTTATGATATCCGAAACCATAAATTCCAAACCCTAAATCAAACACTTATTTATCTTTGAAAACCAAAATCCTTTATCACAATCTGTCTTTTGAATAGAATGTTAAATTATTATGCAAGCAACAAACTGTCTTATACAATTGTTGTTACATTAACTTTTGAGAAAGAATACAAAGTTACTTGGTTAAGTGGTTTGCAATTTTGTATGTACTACTATACCCTAATACCCTAAATCAAAGACTCATTACCCTCATTAAATCCACACACATTATTATATCCTATTGTTAATAACACTAAATGTTATATTTCAAACCTTACACTATATCTTAAACCCTAAACCCTAAACCCCCAAAACTTAAAACATATGCCATAAACTCTAAATTAAAGATTCATTAACCGTTCTTTCTCATTTAGTATTTTGCAATATTTTTTCTATTCTATTTTATGTCTTAGTAGGAAACATAGGGTGATATGGGAAAAGAAAATGCGTGTTATAACCCATATATTTATTAAATTGAGTTTTTCATAGCTTAAGGAAGATTAATCTGTCTATGCAAGTCTCCAAGATATGACAAATTTTTTCTACACATGAGGACTCGATGTAAGATCAAACTGTCACACAGGCACACACACAAAAGAGAGCCTTTTTGGTGTTATTTTATTCTGATTTTTCATGTCAAAATTGCTACGGAGTCTTCTCCTTGTTCTTGTTCAGATTTTGGCATGGAGGACGATTCATCATAAATGCTTCTCAAGAGTTGTTTACAGTATATGTCTTGTGCTTGTGTCATATTCTTCACACTACTGACTTTAACCCAAGCAGGCTCCTCAGAAACAAGACGAGAGAGACCAAATTTCAGAAGCAAGGGTACATGTTCTATGATGACAATTGCAGCAAGTCCTGGTTCGATCTTCCATTTACCTTCTTGGTCGCAGCAAGTGCCGAGTTTGTGCGTATGGACATTACTACTAGAAACTGAAAGTGAAACACAAGAGATAAATCACTCAATGCAGTGAGATAAACACAGCGGAATAGCATCGAACTATATATATAAATGTTATCCAAGTCACCTGACATATGCTTATCCAAGCTCCAATTGTTGCACCATCACGAGGTAAAGGTCTTGGCAGTGTGTAGAGAAGCTTTAAAGCATTTGTAAGCTACATCTAAATAGAAACCACACAAATTGACTTAAGTATCATCAAAAAGTCCATCTTCAAGTTCTAATTTGATTCTAATGTTCATGAGCTAACAATTCTAAATCATATTAATCCCTTTTACCCTATGTACACCACGAAATACCTAACCTTTATGGAGATCAACGCCATGAGGCTGAAGCTCTGGTCTCTTTGAAACAAAATCTTCTTCCACACTTTCATCGATTGGACGAGTCCAGAACCACAATCTCGGGCCTCTCTCACCACTTATAGCTACAGTCACATAAACACAAGAAGAAAGAAAGAAAGAAAGAAATCAAATATTAATGTAGGTGAAAACGGAAGAAGAAGAAGAAAAAGGAGGGGAAAAAAAAGGATTACCTTTGAGGAAATATCAGAGAGGATCTGAAAAGCTTGGAGGCCCTTCATCTTCGAGCAGAGCCGGTTCCAAGGATACGAAAGAATAGCTAAATACAATGCAAATCCTCACTTGATTTTTCTTCGATTCCGTAGTCGCGGTGGGATTGGTGTTCTGAAGAAGGTAAAGGGAGTGCTTTTGCTAACTTAGAGAGCTTGAATCCCTCAAACTTGGATCTATCCGACAGAGGTAGAGAAAAAAATAGAAAGAGAGAGCTAATACTGAGATTCCTTTTGCTCGGAGGAAACGGGATTGGAGGAGTGAGATCGAAAGAAGAAGATAAAGATAAAATCCACTAAGAAAAGCGAGTTTGGCCACGGAGGATTGCCACCGGTACGGTTGGAGTAGGGCGATTTCTCCATCTGTAATTGTAGGGAAGGAGGAGGAGGACGAAGTCGAAAGATGGATGTGCGGAGGAGGAGAAGAGCCAAGGAGGAAGAACAAAGAAAGCAGAAGGGAATTTATTTTTAATCAGAGGATTCTTTTATTCAATTTTTATTTTTTTTCACAAATTTTTACCTTTGTTTTTTATATGAAATATTAACTTAGCGTGTACTAAAAATTTTCATTCCCGCTTGACCCTAGGCCTGGGCATATTATACAAACCCGAAAACCGAATCCGAAACCAAACCAAAAAAATCGGGTTCGGGTCGGGTTCGGGTTTAGCATATTACACGAATCTGTTCTGATTTCATCGGGTTCGGGAAAACCCGGGTTACCCGCGGTTAACCGAGAAACCCAAGTATTAAAGGTATGGGCTTTAATTGTTTTTTAGTCGTAGCCTCGTAGCCAACGAGTCGTAGGTATGGGTTTTAATTGTTTTTTTATTCGTAGGAATGGGTTTAAATATTTTGTACTCTTCGTCTTGTTCAAGGAAAAGCCTAAAAGACTGCGAACAAAACCCGATTAAATTTTTTATTTCTGTTCTTCAAACTGGATCCTACTCGAAATCCCAAATCGAGATTGTCTCCTCCGTCAGAGGCATCTACAAATCATTTGCAGGTTCGTTTCTAATTCTATTTCCATCTGATTTGTTTATAATTTTAGGAGAATTGTTAGGAAATTTGAGTTTAAAATCAATCGCAGCTTGTCGCAAAAGCCTTCGTGAATATTAGGAGAGTCACTCTGTATTGTAATCTCGTTAATTTTGATTTTGTGGCTGAAATCATTTTCGTTTTTTGTAACCGATTTCGTTTTCGATTTTGTTTGTAAAGTTTGTTTGATTTTGTTTCTAAATTTCGAATTTTTTGTGTAACTGTGTATGATTTCCACTGGAAAATGACTTCACAGATCATATATTTTCCGATTTTGAGTTCCAATTATTTCATTATGGTTCGTACTTGGTTTTCTCTTAGACCATCTCTATCGGGAGCTTTTAACAAGGGTTCTAAAGTTAAAAACATTAAAAATAAATCAAAAATGGATTTTTACCTTACAAACGTATCTGAAACTAGAGATTTTGCAAACGGTTTACAAACTCTAAACAACCCTTGCGTGTCAACACGTGAGTGGTTGATGAGTTTTAAAGTATATAAAAAAAAAATCTCCTTTTTCTGTCTGGTCTCTCTCTCTCTCGTCTCTATCTCTCGCCAAAATAAAATTTATGTGGCTCAATGAATCTCAAATCTCTTTGCTGTGCTTTCTCTGATTTCGTTTGTAAATCGTCATGATTTCCTTCCAATCAAGCTTATGAGTTCTCAAACCTCTCTCTTGGATCGAATTTCACTTGCACGACGAGAAACTCGAACGGTTCTGTGATTTGCTAGGGAGGAAGTTGAGAGAGGTTCAACAATGTCACTAAATCGATCTCCTTTGAGTCGATTTCTTCTTGGTTGGGTTTGATATGCGGTTTGATCTCCGGTAATCTCTCCGTCATGTGTTGGAATCCTTCGAATTTCTCGGGAATCTCTCTTTGAATCATCTCTTTGGTTGTACATTTAGAGTTATTTGATATTATTGAAATCAGGGTTCTTTGAATCCATTTTTAGTCTTAATCTGTGATCTTAACCATGATTGAAGACAATTTTAGTCATAGATTCTTTGTTTGATAAGTTTGCTAGATAGTTTCGTTTATTACTTTGTTTAGACTTAAATCTGATTTCACTCTTAATCTGATGTTTCTCTGTTTTGTTTGTTGAGGTTAATTTTGTGAAAATTTGTCGCCTTTGAATCTAGGGTTGAGTAGTTACCGCATATCTACTGTGTTTTAGGATTGATAGTACCAATACAGTATATTTGGTTTTGATTTATATTGTTAGCTCATTTCTCAAACTATTTGTAAGAAGAAAAATGGCTTAACTTCCTTTGTTTTGCTTGCTTTTGCAGGTTTAAGGAACATTGATCTAGTCTATGGAGGTGGAAGCATAGTTTTGATGGGTTTGGTTTCACAAGCTGTTCATGATGGTGGTCGTCATGTTATTGGGTAAATTCTTGACCTAATCACTTAATCAGAGATTTGAGGATACAATTGTGGGTCTAATAAGAACATTGCAATGGGGAATTAATTGTATATGTTTTGTATTTTAAAACAAGTTTAGATATGATCTTGATCAAATCTCTTCACTTTCATTTCAGGGCTGAAGAACATTAACCTAATACATTGAGGCAGGCACTTATTTATAAGGTAAGTAGTATGTGTGTTTCTTTCAATTGTTTTCGGAAGTTATGTGATCATGTAGATAGGAGGAACAATTTGATTTAGTGTTGTTTGCATCAATGAATGGCAGGAACAAGTTATGTTGTTTTGTTAGATTAGGACAAGTTTGTGACTTGTATTGTTCTTGACTTGTATTGTGATAAATGGTTGTTAGATTAGGACAGATTTTCAGATTAGGACTCAGAAAATCCTTGTTTATGACCATATTAGGACTGAAAAAAATCCTTGTTAGATTAGGACCATATTAGAACTGGTTTTACATTGGTTTTTGTTTATGCAATTGTTAGAAATGGTTGTTAGATTATGACTGGTTTTCGGATAAGGCCAGACAAATGCTTGATACATGCTTGTTAGATTATGACCAGAATAGGACTGGTTTTAGTTATAATTTGTTTCTCCAATTGTGATAAATGCTTGTTAGATTAGGACTCTGTTGATCTGATGGATTGACTCCTACTGTGACCAATGCTTGTTAGATTAGGACTCTGTTGATCTGATGGATTGACTCCTACTGTGAACAATGCTAGTTAGTTGGCAAGACATAAGTGCCATTGAATGCTTATGTCACATATCAGAACTACCAAAGACTCTTAAAACTTCCCGTATATATTGAACTACAAACCTCTAGGTTAAAAGACACCAAAAACACAACTTAAGTATTTCAGAAACATAGGTAATGGATCCATACATTCAGTCTTCTATGGATCCATTTAGTCACTCTAGTAATTTCATAGATCTATTAAACAGTCAACAACAACCCCACATCCCTGAGAGTTTATCCCCTACTGTGGGACTTGGATCATCACAAGTCTTACAGTTTAGTACCCAAATGAGTGAAGATCCAGACCCAGCCGAGGAGCGTAGAGAAAGACGCAAATGGACTCCAACTGAAGATGTTGTGCTCTGCAGTTCTTGGCTAAACACAAGCAAAGATCCAGTTGTGGGGAATGAGCAAAAAGCAGCTGCGTTTTGGACACGTATTGCTGCTTTTTTTAACTCATCTCCAAAGCTTGTAAGACTTCAAAACCGAGAGGCCAGGCACTGTAAGCAAAGGTGGCACAAGATAAATGATATCGTGTGCAAGTTTGTAGGCTGCTATGAGGCTGCAAAACGTCAGAAAACTAGTGGCTACAATGAGACTGATGTCATCAAAGTGGCTTACGAAATCTTCTACAACGACCACAAGTTCAAATTCAACCTTGAGCATGCTTGGATGGAGCTTCGCAATGATCAGAAATGGTGTGCCTCTTCAGCTTGCAAAGGCGATGGAAGCTCAAAAAGAAGGAAGGTTGTTGATCAATCTGCAAGCTCCCACACAGTTAGCCCCATAGAGGATGAAGGAACGGCTCGTCCTCCTGGTGTGAAAGCTTCAAAGCGCAAAGGCAAAAACAGTGTGAGCAAGACAAGTACTGTGGAAAGCGAAAGCACTTCTCTGTCGCAGTTTCAGAGCATGTGGACCATCAAAGAGAAGGACTTAGCTATGAAAGAGAGACTGGATCTTCTTGACAGTCTCATTGGAAGAACAGAATCACTTTCAGAGATAGAGCTTGCTCTGAAGAACAAACTAATTAATGACATGCTTTCTAATTAGTGAATGAACTTTGTATTCCTGTGTAATCAGTCAAGTTATTAGTTGCTTTGTATGATATTTCAGTTTCAGTGGTTCATGTGTTTCTTGTTGCTTTGTATGAAATTTCAGTTTGAATGTATGATGTGTTTCTTGATGCTTTGTATGAAATTTCAGTTTGAATGTATGATGTGTTTCTTGTTTCTTGTTTCTTGTTGTGTTTCTTGTTCTTGTTGTATTTCTTGTTCTTAATTTAGTAGTTGCAGTTTCATAAATCGTATATGCTTATGAGTTTCATAGATACAGTTGATAAATGCTTGTTAACTTCCTATTGATTACTTAAATAGATTAACCACTTCCTATTTTTGTTTGTTTGTAGTATGAACTTTATAAATGCTTTATTTGCAGGACGTGACAAAGAAGATGAGGACACGAGACTTCTTGCACCACTAAGCAATCACATGTGGTCATTGTATCTTGTATCCACTTGCTCTATCTTCTTCTACCGACACCAACTTGCTTTCTTTTGCTTTGTATCAATGTGGTCATTGTATCTTTGTTTTACTTCAATACAAGATATATTGATTGTTGCTTTGTTTTGTTGTACCAACACAATTTGCATATACTTTGATATACTTTTTATTGTTTTGTCTATCTTTTTTTTGGTCAAAAGGCTTTCTTTCATTAGTTCAACTTTTGGAGTTCATACAAATAGATTTGAAAGCTAAGGAAGATAAAAACATGGATAAACTCATAATTAAATGACAGCGAATCCGAAAACTGGTACGGATGCGTCAGTATAACAATTTCGGCAAAACCGAAAAGGAGTAGTTTGGTCACTTGAATTGTGACGTTGATAAACATCTTCTACCTTCGATATTCGCCGAGACGAAACTCGTTGCATCTTTTGGATCCATGGAATCCGTTACTAAAGAATACAATCCGGTTAGAGAGATGAACCTTTTCCACGGCTTTGAGGCCGGGATGAGTTCTTCTCTCATGGAGAGGGTTGAAGAGCGGATATGCAGTACCGTCTTTACTGGTAAGAGACTATTGGCCGGCAAGAGTAGTCGTGAAAATACTCTAGAGCCGTAGACAATGTTAATAGGAAAAGGCCTTGGTTTCCTTGATTTAGAGCTAAAATCCAAAGAGTAAGCTTTTTTATTTGATAAGTTTCTCGATAATCGTACTAGAGAGAAAAAAATGGAAGAAAAGGTGATCGATCCAAACTAAACTTTACTTATTGTTTTGTCTATCTATTGCTATATATTTGTCAAGCGGACAACTTCTACAAAATCATTTCTCTCTATTCTCTTATATCTACAAAATCACTTCTCTCCATCTCTGATTTCATTGTACCAACAAAATAACTTCTCTATCTATTGCTTCAACATTGTGAACGAGACTTCTTCTACTCTCATCTTTGTTCCCTTTTTTTCTTTTATTCGAAACATTCAAACACCTATAATCACTTCTATTTTCTCTTACTTTAAATTGTTACAAAAGAAAGTAGCAACATAAATGGCGTCTTCTTTCGAATTTGATGACGAATTTGATCAAGTATTCGACGAAGTATTTGAGAATGTGTTGGACGGTAGTCATCCGCCTAAGAAGGCAACCAAGTCAAAGAAAAAGCGAGTGCATATTGAAAGAGAACGTGAACAGGGGCAAATCCGCTTGTGGAACGATTATTTCTCCGAAGATGCAACATACCCTGCTTCTCTATTTCGACGTCGTTTTAGAATGAACAAGCCCTTGTTTATGAATATAGTTGATCGGCTGTCCAATGAAGTTCCATACTTTCAACAAAGAAAAGATGCTACCAGAAGGTTTGGTCTCTCTGCACTACAAAAGTGTACAGCAGCAATTCGTATTCTCGCATATGGGTGTGCGGCGGACATGGTTGACGAATACCTCCGGCTCGCTGAAAGTACTGCGCTTTTATGCTTGGAAAATTTCGTGGAAGGAATAATTTATTTGTTTGGGGATGTGTACCTAAGAAGACCCACACAAGATGATCTTCAACGACTACTCTATGTTGGAGAGGAACGCGGATTTCCCAGGATGATAGGGAGCATCGATTGTATGCATTGGGAGTGGAAGAATTGCCCCACCGCTTGGAAAGGGCAATATTCACGTGGGTCTGGAAAACCAACAATTGTTTTAGAAGCTGTAGCTTCATATGATCTCTGGATTTGGCACGCCTTTTTTGGAGCTCCAGGTACCTGTAACGATATCAATGTTCTTGATCGCTCACCTGTTTTTGAAGATATTTTAACAGGTCAAGCTCCAAATATGAATTACTCTGTCAATGGACGCGATTATCATTTGGCTTACTATCTGACGGATGGTATTTATCCGAAATTGGCAACTTTCATCCAATCAATTCCACTTCCACAAGATCCGAAAGCATCGTTATTTGCTGAGCGTCAAGAATCTGCCCGAAAAGATGTGGAGCGTGCTTTTGGAGTCTTGCAAGCTCGATTTGCCATTGTAAAAAATCCAGCTCGTTTTTGGAATAAGGAAAAAAAATAGGAAAAATTATGAGAGCATGTATCATACTGCATAATATGATAGTAGAAGACGAACGAGATGGATGCACCCAGTATGATGTATTAGAATTTCAACAAGGTGAAGGCAATAGAACTTCACATGTGGATTTCACATTTTCTAAAGATATGCCTACAAATCTTGCCAACAGGATGGGCATTCAAAATCAAGTTCGCGATACAAGAATACATCAACAATTGAAAGCTTATTTGGTTGAGCATATATGGCAAAAATTTAGTAGAAGTGAAGATTACAACTAAGTTAATTCTTGATCATGCTTTTATGTGTCTTATATCATTTTACGTATTTTTCGTTGATGGTTTTGAATTTTATGTTTTAATTGTTTTAAAGTAATGTATGTTTAAAATTTAATAAAATGTACTTGTATGTTTTCTAAATTTTAACAACTTAAATAAAACTTAAAATACAAAAAATATAAAACATTTAAATTTTTTATTCTTAAAAACCCTTTAGGGGTTCCAACCAATGGAGGATAACAAAACTAAAAAATATCAATGAGGTTCCAAATTTTCATTTTTGCAACATTTATTATAAAAAATTGGTTAATAACCCATAAAGGAGCTCCAACCAATGGAGATGCTCTTATGTTCTGCTTTTAATCAGTATTGTACTTGTTCTTTCTAGAGTTTGAAGACAATATACTTGGTGATGATTGATTCTGGTAGGCTTGTGAGAAGAAATATCAATGTAAGCATGTACAATTGCCATTGTCTACTTTTTTAATTACTTGCTTGATTATTGTGTATTTGTATAACTGTGTCACTGTGTTTCCACAGGAAACATGGAATGTGGTGAATCATGAGTGCATGTTGGATATTGTTTAGCTTCTTAAATCAGATTTGAACAATACTCTTCTTGCTTGAAAACTTGTTATGCTTTTCTGAACTTCTTTCGATTGCTTTTGTTTGGTAGTTTGGTTTGAATTTATGAAACTACTTTGGTGTTATTTGTGACACAGAGATTCATTTAGGATGTAAACAATGTGTACTTCACTTAAACAATGTGTACTTCATTCAGGTAATTGTATCTTGGATTTTTTCATTTGAAAGAATGTGTACTTGACTTAGTAATTTTCGGGTTATTGATGTGTTTCTCGGGTAATTTTCGGGTTTTTCGGTTTAAAAACCCGAAAACCCGAAACCCGATAGCCATAAACCGAACATAAAAAATACTGCGGTTTTTTATGGGTTTTGACCTCCAACACGAAAACCGAACCGAATCTGAGCATACCCGAACCGAAACCGAACCGATAATTCTAAAAACCCGAATGGTTTTCATATTCATCAACCCGAATACCGAATGACCCGACCCGAAACCCGAACGGAAAACTGAATGCCCATGCCTACTTGACCCTATAGTAACGTTTTATAGCTTGTATATGTACCCCTTTAGGGATTATTTACACTCATAGATACTTTATAACAAACTCTTTACACTTAAAGGGATTTACCACAATTGAGGGACTTTGGGAAAAAACCAAAATATTTTCAGACAAATATACCCTTGAGAAGAAGCTGAACAGATCTTTATTCCGTGTTTAATCTCAGCCGTTCAAATTCATTAATTAAGGACGGCTTAGATTGCCCAGAATTGATTGATGATATATGATCATAACCTTCCAATTTAATTTTATTTGAACGGCCCAGATTCATTCGAAGCTTGTGAGGAGGACGAAAAAGATTACAGCGAAGAAGAAGAAGAAGGTGGTGGCGAGTGAGATGATTTCGGATTCGAGAAGATGAAGAAGAAAGCTCATGTGTCTAGTTTGAAATTGACGGTTAAGGAGAAGAATGAATTGGCTTTTTATGCTCATAGTTTGGGTGAAAATTTCTCTTTACGTACGGTATGAGACTTTCCGAATCTTCGACAATGTGTTATTTCATCTTTCTGTGAAATTGATGAGTCTCTGTGTTGTTTTGGATTCACTTTTGGATTTTTGTGGCTGAGTTCATTTATTTTTGTTGTTGTGTTGTTCATGGTTCCTTCTTTGTTTATCTAGGTAATAGCCATATGAAGAACATAGATTGGTCATGGCAACATGTTTTCTATATTATGTTTTCGAATTCAAGATGTGTTAACCATATGGACAACACTATGGTAGCTTGACTCCTGCAGGTATTGGTAGACTACCGAAAGTGATTCTGGCGTAAGACAAAACAAAGAGATTGTCTATGGTTTGTTTCAAGCTGTATTGTTTGTGAATGGGTTGTGACTTTGAGACTTATTGAAATAGTGATTGTTAGTATAAGAAGAAGCCTATATATAATCCGTCCAAGCCTTTTTCCAAAAAAATACAGAAAATCTGTTTCCTTTACAAGAAGTTGTAAAAGTTCCATTATATGAAACGATTGTGTTTATATATATTTTTTTGGGTATGAGATTGTGTTTATATATGAAAACAAAAACCATTTTGCAATGATATAGAATTCAAGCACAATGTTAAGACAACAAACAACTTTCTAATTTCAATTATTATCCACGAGACTTATGTCCATCGAACTATAACTCACGACATTGCCCTTCAGATCTTATGTACATCAAACCCTACCCACAAAATCATGTTCATCAAGCTGTATCCACACCACCATTGCCGTAAGTACTTATGTCCATCGATCAGTCATGCCCTTTGAAATTTATGTACATTGAACCGTACCCACGAATTCATGTTCATAAAACCGTATCCACACCACCATTGCCGTAAGTACTTATGTCCATCGATCAGTGACTTACGACATGCCCTTCGAAACTTATGTACATTGAACCGTACCCACATATTCATGTTCATAAAACCATATCCACGCCATCATGGTCGCAAGTACAGTACTTATGTCCATCGATCTTTTCAATCTGGTGGTTGCCGTTACCAATTGGTCATTGCAAAGTGAGCTCATGTCTGAAATTTTGTCTTTCGTTTCTTTAAGCAGTTTCTTCTCTATGCTACAATCCAAAACCCAATAAGCACAATCGTATGAGCGATGAGAAGAAAGATGTTGTTGAGATCAACTCCAAAGAAATCGGATCCTCTTCGATACTGTGTCGGATGCTGACTAACACAAACTATACAGTGTGGTCCATGCGAATGAAGATTGCTCTTAAGGTACATAAGCTCTGGGAGACCATCGAACCCGGAATCAAAGACGAAGACAAAAATAACATGGCAATTGCTTTGTTATTCCAATCTATATGCAAAGCTTTTATTCTACAAGTTGGTGACCTTGACACCTCGAAAGCAATATGGGACGCGATAAAGACAAGTCATGTTGGAGCTGAGAGGGTAAGAGAGGCTAGATTATAAACTCTAATGGCAGATTTTGATAGACTGAAGATGAAGGAAGCATATACAATCGATATTTTCGTAGGAAAACTTTTCGAAATCTCCTCCAACTCTGCAGCCCTTGGAGAAACTATCGATGAATCAAAACTTGTGAAAAAGTTTCTCAATAATCTACCGCAAAAAAATACATACATATTATTGCAGCTCTCGAACAAGTCCTTGATCTTAACAAAACCAGCTTTAAAGATATTATAAGAAGAATAAAGCTTATTAAGAAAGAATTGGTGAAGAAGAAGAGAAACATGATGATCAGAACAAGCTCATGTATGCTAACACGGACACATCACAACCGTATCAAGGAAATTACGGTAGTAATAGAGGAAGAGGACGAGGGGGTCGTCATTATTGGAGAGGAAGAGGTCGCGGAAGATATGAAGGTTTTCAAGATGGAAATTTCAGGCAAATCCAAGATAAAGAGTATATCTCTAGGATCACATGCTTTCGTAGTGATTTACAAGGACACTTCGCTTCTGAGTGTCCCGATAGGTTACTCAAACTACAAGATACAATGGAGAAGAGAGAAAATGATAGTACCAAGAAGCTGATGAGTTGATGATTCATGAAGTTGTGTTTCTCAATGAGAAGAAGGTGAATCCAAGAGTCTTTGAAACTGAGCTAGACGTGAGTAATGTGTGGTACCTAGACAATGGGGCTAGTAATCATATGAGTGGAATTACAGTTTCTTCCTGAACCTTGATGAGAAAGTTACAGGAAAGGTAAAGTTTGGCAACGATTCGAGCATTGATATCAAACGAAAAGGATCGATACGTTTTGTAGTCAACAATGGTGAACGGAAGATACTAAATAACATATATTTTATTCTGGATCTGAAGAGTAATATCATTAGTCTTGGTCAAGCCACAGAAGCAGGTTGTGAGGTACGAATGAAGGAGAATCTTCTCAAGTTATTTGATCGGAATGGTCAACTACTTGTAGAAATCACTAGGTCGAAGAATCAGTTGTATAAGGTGATCTTGGATGTTGATGATATCAAGTGTTTACATTTAAAGGAAATAAGCGAATCAAGTAAGTGGCACGCAAGGTTGGGACATGTCAATCTTGAAACCATGAAGATGATGATCAACAAAGGTCTTGTGACGCGCATACCAAAACTATTCTTTGGAAAAGAGACTTGTGTGTCTTGTCTACTCGGAAAACAGACACGACAACCTTTTCCTCAAGCAACCTCATATCGTGCGTCTCAAGTGCTTGAGCTAATCCACAGTGATCTTTGCGGACCCATCACACCACCTTCACCAGCACAAAAACGATATGTGTTTGTAATTATCGATGATTACTCGTGCTATATGTGGATGATTCTCTTACGGAAGAAAAGTGAAGCCTTTGATAAATTTAAAAGTTTCAAGATAATAATAGAAAAAGAAACAAGGACCACGATCAAAATGTTTCGTACGGATAAAGGTGGAGAGTTCAGATCGCATGAATTCCAAGAGTTATGCGAGAAACACGGGATCCAGAGACAGTTGACTGCACCATATTCTCCTCAACAAAATGGAGTGGTTGAGCGAAGAAATTGAACGCTACTTGAGATGACAAGAAGTCTTTTGAAACACATGAGATGTCCAAACTATCTATGGGGAGAGGCTGTAAGACACGCTACCTACATGATCAACTAGGTAGCGACAAGATCGCTCAATGAACAAACGCCGTATGAACTCTTAAAAGGCAAGAAGCCAAACCTCGAGCACCTTCGTGTATTTGGTTGCATCAGTTATGCAAGAACAGAGGTTATTGGTATAAAGAAGTTGGATGATAGATCGAGAATATTGGTGCATCTAAGAACAGAGCCCGGGTTATAGGCTTATCAACCTTTGGATCCAAGTAATAGAGAGAGAGTATTATTAGCAGGGACGTGGTTTTTGATGAAAATAAAATCTGGAAGTGGAATGAGTTAGGAGAAGAAAACGATAAAGAAGATGGAACTTTTGCGTTAAGTTTCAGAGAGTTTGGGAACAAGGGAATAGGAAGAGATTTTGAGATCATAGAGATTGGATAAAGTGAAGAACAAGAGGAGAATGGAGAAGAACATAATCGTGAGGATGAGGAACATGGTGTCGCTCGACACCAAGGGGAATGTAGTGTCGGTCAACACAGTGAACTTTATTATGATGAGGAGCATGAGCAAGCTCAACCGGTCGAAAGAATCTCGACAAGACCACGTCGTAGACCACCTTACCTAAGTGATTATATTTGTCTTGCTGAGATTGAAGGTGAACGACTCTTGCTTGTGATCAATGAAGAGCCTTGAGATTTCAATGAAGCCAAGGATTCAAAATACTGGATAATGGCGTGTGAAGATGAAATGTGTTCAATCGTCAAGAACGAAACATGGGAGTTAGTTGATCTACCAGTTGGAGCCAAAGCTATTGGGCTTAAGTGGGTATTCAAGATAAAACGCAATTTTGATGGAAGCATCAACAAGTACAAAGCAAGAGTTATCGCAAAAGGATACGTACAAAGACATGGTATTGACTTTGATGAGGAAGTTGTATACGTTACACAACAAGAAGGTTTTGAAAGCAAAGGAAGTGAGGACAAGATATACAAGTTAAAGAAAGCACCTTATGGTATAAAGCAAGCACCAAGAGCATGTAATGAAAAATTGAACAAGATTCTCAAGGAGTTGAATTTTAGTAAGTGTTCTAAGGAACATTCGCTCTATCGAAAGGAAGAGGAAGGAAAGCTCCTTATCGTTGCCATCTACGTAAATGATCTCTTGGTTACGGGAGCTAGTTTGAAGATGATAACCGAGTTTAAATAAGAAATTGCGACAAAGTTTGAGATGAGTGATCTTGGGAAGCTAACGTATTATCTTGGTATCGAGGTGCATCAACACAAAGATGGTATAACGCTTACACATGAGAGATATGCATCTAAAATCCTAGAAGAAGCTGGAATGAATGAGTGTAATGCATCTCGAGTTTTGATGGATCAAAGTGTGAAGTTGTCAAAGAATACAAAGGAAGGTCGTATTAATGAAACTGACTATAGACGAAGCATCGGGTGTCTTCGATATCTTCTTCACACTAGGCCGGATCTCTCTTACAGTGTTGGTATACTTAGCCGGTATATGCAACAGCCAAAGGAGTCTCATGGAGCAGCGTTAAAACAAGTGCTAAGGTATCTACGAGGCAGGGGCGGATCCAGAAGACGATTTTATATGGGGCACAATATAACTATATATGAAATATAATTTATTTTAAATAAATTATATATTAAGATTATACAAAATGCTACATAAATTATCCAAATTTTATGCTATATTTTGATATTTGTTTTTGCAAATTGAATCAAACTATTAAAGTAAATAAAAAAAATTGGATGTTTATTCATTTTTAATGGTATTAACATAAAATTGTATATTGCATTTTTAATTAATAGCTATTTTATATAAAAATATTCTGAAATATGAACATAAAATTGTATATTGCATTTTTAAATTAATAGCTATTTTATATAAAAATATTATGAAATAGGAAATATATATATATATATATATATATATATATATATATATATCCATATATACATGTATCAGAAAACAAATAAAAAAGAAAGAAATAAGATGAGTCGAAAAGGTATATACACACATTATAATTAGGTCAAGTGAGAAACTAAAGAAGTAAAGTTTTGTTTTGATAGAAAAAAGCAAAGAAAGTTGTCAAGTGGGATTGAACTCACGAACTCTGAGGAATAACAACTGACCTCCATCAACCAAATGAGCTAAGGCTAATTATCAGTATATACCATAGTTTTAAAACTTTATAAGTAGTGTGTGGCACGTGCCACAACTATTTGTATGTGGATCCGCCCCTGCTACGAGGAACGTTATCTCACGGTCCTATGTTTAAAAGATCAAACGGTGCAGGATTGGTAGGCTATAGTGATAGTAGTAACAATGTTGATGAGGATGATGGAAAGAGCACAACCGGTCATGTGTTCTATTTTAATGAATGCCCTATCACTTGGTGCTCATAGAAACAAGAAACCGTAGCACTATCATCGTGTGAAGCAGAATTTATGGCAGCCACTGAAGCAGCAAAGCAAGCAATTTGGCTTCAAGAACTCTTCACTGAAGTCATCGGAAGAGAGTGTGAGAGGGTGATAATTCGAGTGGATAACAAATCGGCAATCACACTCACTAAGAATCTGATTTTTCATGGTCGTAGCAAACATATACATAGGAGGTATCACTTTATTCGAGAATGTGTTGCGAATGGTCAAGGGAGGTTGAACATGTTCCGGGAAACGAGCAAAAGGCCGATATTTTGACGAAAGCTCTTGGGAAAATTAAGTTCAAGGAAATGAGAAGTCTTATTGGTGTTGAAGATGTGAAGGAGGACGAATTCAAGCTTAAGGGGGAGAATGTTGTTGTAAGCTTGAAATAACTTTGTGAATAAGTTTAAGTATATTTAGGAGAATCTAAATATATGAGTTTTCCTTTTATATATATAATAAGGTTTTGGAGTTATGTTTCCCTATATAAGGATGTGCTAAGATATGGCACAACTTATGAGATTAAGAACTTAAGGTTTTGAGTGATTTTTCTTAAGATAATAAGAGAGGTATTCTTATTAATCATTGGTGTTCTTAATACAGAGGTTTTGTGATACCCCAATTTCTGAGCATATATGGTATATGCAGTATATGCGGAGAGGCTTAAAAGAATTGATTTGACTACCTATGTCACCAAAGTGCACTTATCTTTTCGGTGACAGGTCTTGAGAGAACTCCAGAGTTAAGTGTGTTTGAGCTGGAGTAGTTTCAAGATGGGTGACCTACTGGGAAGTCATTTCTAATATCGAGTGAGTGAGGTCAAAACACGAGAAAATATAGCGTGGTGATTTGCAGAGTCAGTAAGCATGATTTCAGAGCCTCCCGAACTAACGCACCGACTGTCGGACATGGGTGGGCCCATGGGCCGAGAATGAACGTGGGGCCCATTGGGAGATGAAGATTTCTTCTGAGGGGATGAGGATTTCCCCTGTATGTTATTGAGAGATGAGGATTTATCTCGAGGGGATGGGGATTTCTCCTACATACCGATTGCTCGACGGCGGTCGGGGCGTAACAGGTTCTATAGATTTCACCAATCTAAACAAGAACTTGACACTAATCGATGGACAAAGTATGGTTCCAAAATTTGGAGATTAGATGTTGAGATTGTTTTGCCTCGCGATTATTCATCATCTCTTTGAAGAAATTTACTTTGATTCCTCCTAACTGAAAGAGAAATCTTAATGTAGATCGGAGGAACAAGGCCGGTGATTCAGACGAGAGAGAAGGAGGGAATTAATCTATAATGGCCTAAAAAATAAAAATTTATTCTAACTAGCCTATCTAAATATAACTAGCCCAATCATCTTTTCCTATCTTCTCTACTCCTCTTCTTTTAATAATTATATTTAAAAAAAACCCTTAAAAACAATTCTCCTAAACCGAGACCCAACTAAACCATTAAATAAAACCCAAACCAAACTCATTTATTCCTAACAACCCTACTTTTTTGGAACCAATAGAGTAGTTCTACGTGTCTTCCCACATAAAGCCATCTTCTTCTTCTTCCTCGTTTCTCTAAACAGAGGAAACAAGTCCCTCTCCATCCTCTCTTTGTTCTCATCGTCTCTTTTCTTCTCCATCTTGTTGGAAACGTAGGTTTTCTCTCGCCGGCGTCTTTGTTCTTCTCCATCTCTACGACGTTCTTGTTCTTCTCAATCTCCATAAAAGTTGATCTCTTCATCCTTTCACAACCATTACACATGTTTAATATTCGAATAGAACTTGTGATCTTTCCGTTTTTTTACATTTTTTATATTTAGGGTTACAATAGGTTTATGCAAATTTGTTTGTAAACATGGTTTCTGGATACTGGGCTTGTTTTGTAGGATGTTTTGTAGGGTAATATGATTGATATTTTGATAAAATAGCAGCTAAATCATTCTAAATGATTCTCTTAATTGGATGAAAACAAAACTGTTAAGGTATAACTGGGTATCCTGGTACTACTGAGAGTAATGATATTTGTTTTTTTCTTACTTTTTTTGCAGGGGGAATGAATTACACAATCATATGTTTTGATTATGGAGGATATTATTCACGGGAAGATGATTACATAAAATGGAACTCAAGAGGAGATCGAGATCGAATACATACTTTATCGATACGTACCGCACCGGAGGTGGTGACTTATTCGAAGTTGCTTGAAGGAATTGGCAAGGAGATGGATATTAATGATGCTAGGACACAACTGAAACTCAGTTAATTACCTAATGCAAGTGGATGGAAATGGTCGTAGAAGTTTTTTTAATGTAAAGGTCATCAAAGATGTGGATCATATCGGAAATGTGGATCCAATCAAAAACATGGATCTCATCGAAAATGTGGATCAAACTCAAAGATGTGTAGAGGTCACAAGAGAGGTTCGAGAAAATGAATTTGATGTAGGGGATGGTACGATGACGGTTTCCAAAGACGAACCCCGGAACACAATGCATGGGCACAACAAAGTATACCCCATACCCTATACAAGTGTTGGAATTAGTTTTGTGTGTACTCTGTCTGGTAGTACTAGGTATAAATGGTTTAACTATTTGGAATAAGTTTTGTGTGTTCTCTGTTTGGTACTTCTAGGTATTATTTTCTAAGACTTTTGGTAGACCTCTCTGCCAGCTATTAATGGTAATACTAGGTATAACTCTATGCATGGATGCTTTCTATTTTCTAAGACTTTTGGTACGGCACTAGTCACAAGGCAAAATTTCAGAACCAAATTCACACTTAGCTGTCAAAGGGTAGTAAAGTACATAAATTGGTATTACAAGAACTTAAACAAATTATAAAATCATGATGAATTCCTCAAAAGTTAATTTATGATTTATGATGAAGAGATTATGATTTATTAATATTAAAAAAAAAGAAATATTCCAAAAGATCAACAAAATATTTATCTTAGTTCAACTTTAATCTCCAAATTCGAAAATCTAAACCCAAAAATCTATACCCCAAATCATCAATACTAAATCTTAAATCCTAGCCACAAAAACATAAAATGTCAGCCAGTTTTTTTTAATGGTTTATTTTCTTACTTTGAAAGATTTAGCCCTTTTTTATATAAAAGATTTAGCCTTTTTTGATTAAGATTTTTTTCCAATTATCACGTAAAAGCTTTATGCTTGGCGCCTTGGCAACCTCAGTTGACAAAAGAAAAATTGTAAGAAATAAGTCAGTGTCATCAAAAGTGAATTTTGACCGAAATATGTTATCATTCAAGTTTCAATACAATAATAGTTTCTCAAAATCTTCGACCGATCTATACGTGTATATAAAGATTCGATTCTCCAAAATTCGATTAAGATGGATGCATGTAGAATCTCTCATTAATTAAAAATACATGATTTTTTTTTTGCTGGTATTTAATTGATATAAACAAAGGCATAACTAGATTACGTGTATATCTACTTTTGTAAATGCTAGCTCTATGGTGATTTCTGTCACCCATTACTTCTTGTTTGATTTTGTTAAAGGTTGAAGTATCGCGATCTCTATTCAAATCAGTTCTTTAATATAAGATCCTGTATTAGTAAATGCATGCATACAAGATACTTGTAAAGTTTCAAAAAAAAAAAAAAAACTTAATGACTTATGTAAGACACTAAAAAAGCAGTTACGTAGAATTTTTGTTAATAAGGAACTAGGACTCGAAACAAAAGTGACGATTTAGAGAGTGGTTTTTGTTTTGGATTTTTCAACTCAAATTGGACGCAAACTCTCTCTCACATATTAATAAGTTCTTAAGAGTGCTTCTCTTATTTTCCGGAGAAAGAAAAAAAAATGATTAACTAATTACTTCGTTATAGAAAAAATAGAAATAATAAGTCCTGTTAATTTTTTTACTCTACGTTCTCATACTTTCTTTTTAAAAGAAATTCAGAGAAGAAAACAATTCATACTTGAAATAAAATATAAAAATGAATACAACTTTGCTAAATTATCATAAAAGATCAAGACTTTATCCATAAGTACATTCAATAACACAATAATTTCTTAATTTGGTGTTACCTAATTATATGAATGAAAAAAACTAATTTGAAACAATATATACTTTTTAACGTTTTAATTATTTCAAATACTTCTATTAAATTCAAATAAAAATAAAAGCATTAAAAATATATATGTGATATTTTCCGTCTCTTGCATTTGAGATTTATAAGACTTTTGATGCACATTAATTTTTTTTTTTGTAAGTAGTATAAACTTAATGACTTAACGTTTTAAGTGAATCTAAAATGGCAACATCATAAATTATGAAACGCTTTGCTTTGCTGGTGATGATCTTCTCATAGTCTTGGAGTGGTCTCTTAGCTCCCTTCAAGGTATTCTGACAGTGGTAAAAGAGTTTAATCAGCTGTTTGGTTTGGCCATTAGTGCAGAGAAGTCATATTTCCAGTTCAGTATCGGGCTGACATCTTAACTAGTCCATCGGCTGATGACGGTAAATTTACTTGAGTATTGATAGACTTATTTCCAGTTGGTAGGTTTGTTAGAGGAATGGTATATTTGTTCTGTAGACTTTTATTCTAGAGGTGGTAGAGATGTTTCAGAGTGATAGATTGAAGATTCACGGTGGTAATTTATTTTTGGGTGATAGATATTCGAACAGTAGAGTTATCTCAAAACTTTATTATTAATTGGTAGATTAATTTTGTCTGACGGTAGATTAGTTGAGCTGTGGTAGATTTATTGTGTCTGGTGGTAGAGTTATCAACCGTGATATGGATATATAGTGATGGTAAATTTAATGTGTTTATTGTAAATTAAACTTGTGTGGTAGATTTATTGATATTGACGATAAACTTATGCATGGTTTGCATATAATATTAGATATATTTGTAGTGATGGTAGATTTATGATGCAGCAGTAGACTTATTTTTGTAGCGGAAGAGTAATTCAATATTTTCCGTTTACTAAAAAAACCTTTAGTTGGTCTATTTAGTGGTCACTATGGTGATAAATCTATAGTGGTAAACTTGAATCGTTTATCATACTAGTGGTAGACTTGTCTGCTTGAATACGATGATGGTAGACATATATTTTGTGTGTTGAGACAATGATTGAAATACTTGGAGATGGTGGCAGAGAGATCATGCATATATGGGACATGTTGGATGGTGTAATGTTGTTATTCGTGGAGATTCTTACATTCTAGAATACATCTCTATGAATGTTCGTTTGTAGAATCATATATTACTAAGATTCTCCAAACGAATGTCGACAAACTCCTTTTTTATAAACTCTAGATTTGCATCTTTCAGTGCATTCCGCTGTACTTTTACATCCCCTGAACATATGCGATTTTGTCTTTCAACAAAGTTAGAGGAATGATCCGTTAGTATTTTAGCACGTTAATTGCAAATTCAAATGCAAACAAATTTTTTTTTTTTACTTTTCTCCGATCGATTTTTAGAAAGATATAAATTGAAAAAAAAAATAGTTTTCTTTTCATTTGAGAACACTAGAAAACAAAATGTGTTATCTAATTAATAAGGGGGTTGGTACTTGGTAGCACCTAATCATAGGTAGACTTCTTGATTGTCATTAGTTATTTTTCTAAAAGAGGTAACCCTTGTTGGAATATCCTTTAAAAAATTAATAAAAACAAGATTTTAATTTAGAGTTATAATTAAGAACTTTAGGTAAAAGAGATATATTTCGGTCTTTTTGAAGGATAATTGTCAACATTTCTTCTAAAAATCATATATACATAATCATTTACCTTTCGTTCTTTTCTAATGTTATATTACTTACAGAACTTATTATCTTGGTTTTGTTTATGTATATTTATATAGACATACGCATATATACTCACACACATAATAATTTTCTATATTTTGTAGAACATATTCCAACATAATTTTGGTATCTAGTTAATTTGGTCAAAGCATTTGATAATTTATGATGTTCCAATTTTAGATTCACTTATAACGTTAGGTCATTAACTTTATACTATTTACAAACTTTTTTAATGTGTATCAAAAGTCTTTATAAATCTCAAATGAAAGAGATGGAAAATATCACATATTTTCTTAAATGCTTTTCTTTGCATTTTAATGTAAACAAAGTGTTTGAAATAATAAAATGTAAAAATATATATTGTTTCAAAATAGTGTTTTAAATTTATATGATTAGGTGCTACCAAGTTTTTAAAAAAACGTTTAGGAATGTGCTTGAATCAACCTTGGAAACTTCTTTCATAAATAATGGAAATTGACACTATGTAGATATATATATATATATAATTAATTAATTAACTATTCGAGTTGTAGTTAATTAATATTAAATAGAGGAGAGACCCGTTCGGGGACCGAACGGCGGGTAAATAACTAATTTGTTGGAAAGTGTAGAAATCGGTTTGTATAAATTGTATTTAGAAAGTGTAGGAATCGGTCCACGAACGCAGGGGAACATAGTATTTGTATTTGGAAATTTCAGGAGGCGGTTTGTAGTATTACAATTTTATGCTAAGTTACATGTTATGCAAAAGAAATAACCAATGTTGTTCATACTTAGTAATTGTAACAAAGTGACTAAAAAGCATAATAATCAATGTTCAAGACCAAACTGAAGTTGCAAAAAGCAAACTTAAACCATACAGGTTTAAGATATCCTTGAAACCAAACTGAAGTTGCAAAAACCAAACTGAAATCCTTGAAAGACACTCCTCATTCTCCATCGTCCATGCTTTCTATGACAAATGACGAAGAATCCATCTGAAAACAAGAATACACACACACCAAATCAGAATCTAAAGAGAAGCTTGGACTCAACAAAAAAAGACACATCTAAAAACAATGACCCTATTGTTATAATGAAAGGTTTGTCCAAAACACACACAGAAGATTCATTACTCTTAAGGTGTTCCACAAAGTTCGCAAAGAAACAGAAAGATGATTAAATTTTGGTAATTTCACAATCAAATCACTTCCAAGTTCTGAAATTTCTTAATCTAAATTAAAGTCAAGAAGAAGATGACGAAGAGTAAGAGTTGAAGAAAACGAAGTAAGCAAGAAGAGCACAAAGTAAAACAACAAAATTTCCTTCTTTTTTTTTTTTTTTTTTTTTTTTTGAAAATTAAATTTCCCTTTTTAAGAGAACCCCAAAGAGGAATACACACACAAGCACCAAACGAAACTAATTTCAATCAAAACTTCAACAAGTCTAATTCGATATGAATATTAGTGTTTTTGTTTCTTGTACAATTTCTATTTTGCTAATTGATTCTATGTGTGATCGATTAAGGGTTTGAGATTTTGGGATTGCAATTGAAGTTGAAAGAAAACTTCAACAAAACATAATGAAATTCAAACATAGCAAGGGCTAATCAAAACCTTAAACGTACCTGTAACTGATATCTAGAGAGAGTGAAGTCGAAGAGGCTAAGATAACAATAGGGGTCCATGTATGTTACTAGTTGTTAGTAGTGGTTCATGTTTTTTGGTTAACCGTGAGTATTTCGGTTTTACCCGAAACCGATACCCGACATGAATGAAAACCATTCGGGTTTATAGAAAAAGCCGTATCCAAACCGAACCCGGGTTTTTTGGTTCGGTTTCGGGTTCGGTTTTTGGTTTCGGATAAAATGCCCAACCCTAGTTGATACTCTTTAAGGGTTCTTAAACTAATTTTAGTATTAATTTTATATTAAATTAATTTTTGAGACTCAGATTCATTTTCTCAACAATCGACCAAATTAACTGTGATACTCAACAAACTCCGACGAAGAACATATATGTGGAAGCTAGATTATGCACTAAGAATTTATATGTAAATTAGGGAAAGAAACTTTAGTCCTAAGAAATATCGATGAATTTAACTAGGGCCGAGACCAAGGTAACGGAAAATAGATTGATATTGATATTCGATTAAGTATACAAAGAATTTTAGCTGGAAACAAGTGTGATGAGCTGAAGTGTGACTGAGTGCCAATGTATGGAAACAATTAGCCCTTTCAGCTCTAGAACTAGCTATTTATACTTATATAAACTGAACGGTTCAGCTCCGCGAATCCCTCCTCGTCGCCGGAGATCTCGGACATGTTCTGGTTAATCCTTCGGGAATATCGGGATCTCTTCATAAATCGTTGAGCAGCGCTGACTTGGTCTATCCCCGCTGAGTTGCTTGGTCAAAGATACTGTAGGAGTCGTAACTCGCACAATTGAATTTATATGGGTTGTTAGAGGAAGTGCGAAACTTCTCAATAAATCACAATGCAGTAAAGTAAAAAAGACTATTTTTATAGCTGTTAAGAAAGCATTATTGATCTTGTTGTGATAAAAGTTATGATCCCTTTTTTAGGGTGAATACAATGAGCTATATATAGCTAAATAATTATAGGTCTAAGTGTTATATTTGGGCTTGGCCCATTAAGCCATAAAATAGCTTTAGACCCATAATATCATTAAATCTATTTAAATATGAATTTAATTCCATTACGGGTCTAATTACAAATTAGCCCTTGTAAGCATGTTTAAGATCTTTTAGCTTTTTACAGAATCGTTCTTGTCGTTACATCAATCTTCTAGGGGTGAAATCAGACCCCTACAGTTAGCCCCCCAGCTTGGTAGTATCGTGTTAGATGATGCCAAGGTATAAGCTGTTGAAGTTTGAGATTGATACGATGGACCATGAAGCAGCCAGGCGTTGACGTCTTTATCACCAATTTCAGGAAGTTGCAGTTATTCCATGTTGAAATGATGCTATCGTGTTCTACTGGACTTACTTCTTTTGTAAAAAATAAGCTTAGTAGACTGTTGAGGTTGTCGGGCTTTGCTTTATTGAACTTTGAGGGCCGTTAGGAGATTTCTGGAATTTTTCCCAAAACCCAAGAGATTTTAGAAAATTCTCCAGAAGTAAATAGGACCCCTTTTTATTGTATTTTTACCAAGTAACTTTTTCCAAAGTAAAGGTAAATTTTTATTTTTTTTCATGTTGTCAATTTTTTTATTATTTTTTTGGAAAAAATAAGTTTCTTCATCTTCCTTTGATTATTACGTTCGCCGTGTTCCAGTCATCTTCTCCGACCAACCCTCATCTTCTCCGGTGTGTCGCCATTTTGATTCGTCTCCGATCGTCCCCGCCGCTCAACAATCTCCGGTCTCGTCACGCCATCGTCGTTGTTGTTAAGGTCGCGATTTCCTACGGATCTGACCGGAATCGCTGCCGTCGTCACCAGTGTATCCGTCGTCGATCGAGCTAGGAGTTGTCGCCGTGAGCTCTTCCTCGTCGTTGCTGAGCTCGTCGTGAGTCGAGATCTATCACCATCTTCGACTATCGATGGAGGAGCTTTAGATCCGGTTCGTGGTTGCTCGTGATTTCGGCGAGGAGGTGGCTGCGGCGATTCGGCGGCGGGGCTCCGGTTTATGACGCAACGTAACATTAGGATAATTACCATTTATTTGTATATTAATTATGTTAATGTTTATCTTTTAGGGAATCTAGAATATTTCATAGCTTTCCTAGGGTTTTCTATGCTTTATTATAAATAAGCCGTTTAGGCCTTCTTTGTATTTAGTTTATGATATTAATATAAAGCTTTGCTTTTGAGGGAGATTATTCTCTATCCCTTGTTCTTGATTGATTAAGTTCATCAGACAAGAAGCAGGTCCCAAACGAGGATTAGTTGAATCCCTTGGTTGAGCTGACAGGTCCCAAGCGAGGATTCCCTTGAATCCCTTGGTTGAGTTGTTTATCGTTGCTTCAGCTCCATCAGTTGGTATCAGAGCTGCGTCCCTTTGATTTCTCAATCGAAGAACGATTCTGGTGATCATGGTAAGTGATAGTAACATATATACTTTCGAGGACGAAAGTCTTTTTGTCGAGAGACAAGAGATCCATGAGATCTACAAAGAGATTCGTGGTGATCTTATCTTTGATGTTTATGAAGATGATGTCGTTATCGACTTTGTCTTCGAAGATGATTCTTTCGATAATCTGGTTCGTGCAAATTCTGGGCAGAATCAGATCTGTGAAAAATCAAAGTTGAATTCGTTCTGTGCAAAAATCGTGCAGATTAGGGTTTCTGAAAAATCTCTGCAGAATCAAGCTCGTGCAAATTCCGTTCAAAAATCGAATTCTGCAAATCTGGTCCTGAACAAGAATCCTTGGAAGAGGGGATATGAAGATATGTTGAAGAAGTCATATTTGGTGCCATGAACGCGATTGAAGATTCGAGGACGAATCTTTCTTGGCCGACGAGACCTGATGCAGCGTAACATTAGGATAATTACCATTTATTTGTATATTAATTATGTTAATGTTTATCTTTTAGGGAATCTAGAATATTCCATAGCTTTCCTAGGGTTTTCTATGCTTTATTATAAATAAGCCGTTTAGGCCTTCTTTGTATTCAGTTTATGATATTAATATAAAGCTTTGCTTTTGAGGGAGATTATTCTCTATCCCTTGTTCTTGATTTGATTAAGTTCATCAGACAAGAAGCAGGTCCCAAGCGAGGATTAGTTGAATCCCTTGGTTGAGCTGACAAGTCCCAAGCGAGGATTCCTTTGAATCCCTTGGTTGAGCTGTTTATCGTTGCTTCCGCTCCATCAGCGGGGCTCCAGTTTATGCTGCTCGACGAGAAGCTCCGGTGGTGATTTCGGCAAGGTGGAGCTTCGGCATGGTGAGGACTCGATCGAGATCGAGATCGACATGGTCAAAATAGTGATTTTTAATCAAACTTGGTCAATTTTGGTCAACAGATTTTTGGTCAACAAAAGTCAACAGAAGTCTAACGGATTTTGGTTTTGATTTTGAATTTTGACTCGGTTTAGATTAAACAGACATATTCTGATTTTGATTTTTTGTGAAGTATTTAGACAATTTCGATCTATGTCGACATTGACACCGAATTGAAGATGTTGAAGACGGCGAAGATCCGGAGATCCGATTTCTGTCGACTTTGACACCGAATTAAAGATGTTGGAGACGGCAAAAATCCTGAGATCCAACTTCGATCTCTGTCGACTCTGACGCCGAATTGAAGACGGCGAAGATCCGGAGATTCGATTTCGATCTCTGTCGACTTTGCACCGAATTGAGATAAGAACGACAATCCATATGAGGAAAGCAACATCTTGCTGGAGATAGGAGCGACGTTCTGTTTGAGATAAGAGCGACAATCTTTGAAAGGAGTGACTACCTGCTTGAGAGGAGCGACTCCTTGCTCGAGAGGAGAACAAGGATTCGCGAGAGGAGTTTCAGCCTGCAAGAAATAGGAGCGACAATCCGCTTGAGATAGGACCGATGATCCGTGAAAGCAGTGACTGCATGTTGAAGTATGAGGCGGTTTGATCCCTGCAAAGGATACATAGGCAGCTCATTTTCGGATAGGTTCAGCTGCCCATCTCCTTAAAATGGGAGGAATAGGAAAGAAGTGAGATGAGGGAGCGACGCCATGCTGGTTTGAAGAATCAGGAGGCGGGTCCGTCGCATGTAGACGAAATGTTTTAGTAGCACATCAGCGAGCTTGAAGATATCCTTGGGGGTTCGCAAGCTGGTGCAACTGAAGTTTCAACTAGTGAGTTAGGCGATCCTGCTGGTGGTGTTAGACAACTTTGGTTTACGAAAAATATCATTACTTAACAATTTCACTCCAAAAGATTGAATGTGTTTCTCGCGTTATGACCAATTTCAAGGTTGTTGGGTTTTGAATAGATACTTTGGTTTACAAGCAATGTTGCCATAACAAACCTGCTCCGATAGTGAATATTTTTTAGCGAGGTTACCAACGTTCTGTTAGTTGGATTTTGAATAGACACTTCGGTTTACGGTCATGCTGCAGCAAGCGTATCCTCTCAAGTGAATACTTTTTGACAAAGTTACCAACGCTATGTTAGTTGGGTTTTGACATAAACATTTAGGTTTACAGATATGTTTTCTACTAACGCACCCGCTCCTGTAATGAACACGTTATCGCGTTACGACCAACGATTCAGTTTGTTGGGTTTAGAGTGAACATTTGGGTTTATAGACATGTTCCCGGGAACACGTCCGCTCCTGTAATGATCACCTTTAGCTATGCGACCAACATTTTGTCTCTTGGGTTTCGAAATGAACATTTGGGTTTACACTTACGTTTTTCTCTCACGCACATGCTCATGTAATGAACATTATACATTTGTATAGCGCTGTTTAATCATGTTAAGGATGTAATAGTCAGATATGAAATTTTGGTTTTTCGAGTATTTTTTTATCCAAATTATCCTAAATTATCCAAAACTAGTATTTGTTTATAATAAAATATAAAATAATACACCTATATTAGCTACTAGGTGACTCTCCGCGTTATACGCGAATTAATATTTCTTTAAACTTAACTATTATTAATGTTCAATTTATTTTTAGTTCATTTTTGGTCTTTAGGATAATTTTTATCTTTAAAGTTTCGTTTAAATGGATTTGTGAAATTAGCCCACTTATTATATTATTTTGAATGGATTTGTGAAACTAACCCACTAATTAAATTAGTTTTCTTAAAATTTATTTGAGATTTGGTCCACTATAACTCTCATTTTTGTCATGTCACATTTTAGAGGATGCAATGTCACATTTAAGTTGTGAGAGTGAATGTGAGGATGACATATATGATTTTTTTAGAAAAAATCACTTTTCTAATAATATATAGGGGAAATTAACCCACTAATTAAATTAGTTTTCTTAAAATTCATTTGAGATTTGGTCCACTATAACTCTCTCTTTTGCAATGTCACATTTTAGAGGATGTCTTGTCACATTTAAATTGTGAGAGTGAATGTGGTGAGAGTGAATGTGAGGATGACATGTAAGAGTTTTTAGAAGAATCACTTCTCTAATAATATATAGGAGATTTTTATCCGCACTACCTACCAATAGCTAAAAATATTTGAATTAACCAAATTTATAATAAACATAAGAAAGAAAAATTATAAAATATATCCTAACTATGCATATATATATATATATATATATATATATCTATGGATTTCTTTTAAACTGTATGTATATTAATCAATCTGAGCCAAATAGTTTAACAAAGAACACCATGAAAGAGACACAAACATAGAAAAAAAGAAGAACAAAACATCAACACCCAAAATCAATGGACGATTAGATGTTAAGACAACGCTTCTCGATAAGACTGAAACCTCTCGTCACGAGTAACGCTCTTCGCAATCTCCCGCGCTATACTGTTCGCGGACACCGATTCGGGTTCAAAGGAACAAAAATCAAAGCTAGCTTGAAGCTCAGCACTATGACTTAACAGAACTCGATACCGCAGCCATTCAAAAGGCTTATTGAGAGCCATGATCGCTGTCTGACAATCTATGGCTAGCACCACCTCGGTTATATGAAGATCTCGAAAGCTTTGTAAAGCCCATTGTCGGTTCGGTATCGGTTCGGTTTCGATTCTCGGTTCGGTATCGGTTCGGTTCCGGTTCTTTCGGTTCTAGTCATATAGAACCCATCGGATATTCTTTAAAAAGTTCGATTTGGTTTCGGTTTGGATAATTTCATGTCGGTTCCGATTTGATTTTTCGGTTTCGGTTATTTTTGCCCTAGCTTAAGGTATCCGAATAGTAGCAGGGTCGGTCAAATACAATGTGTTTTTTTGTTGTTGTAAATTTCCAATGACATGTCCTTTTTTCCTTTTTTCTAATTTTAGTTGTAATTATTTCAACTAGGAAATGAATATGCTAGAGAAAGTCCCACAACACAGTTTTCTAATGAGAATCAATTGGTTAACTGAAGTGAACGACATGACAACTATATTGAGGAATTATATCGGTTTATCGATCAAAATATAAGAGATATGGACCTAGTGTTTCTCCTAACTTAATGGGATCGTTATTAATTATTATCTCACTAGTTCATGCGTGATAGTGAGTTTTCTTCTGTACTTATATAAGACGTTGTGATTGTTTAAAACCTTTATCAATTTGTGGGAGCTAAGCTATGAAGTGTATGAAATTCTCACATAGATGGCAATTGGTTTGGTTCTTCCAGTCTAGTCTCGTTTTTCATAACTACCAAGTGTATCATACCTCATTTTTGAATCTCCACACTAAGCGACATTTGGATAACCATATCGTTTAATATTTTAATCTCTAAGAAAACTTCTCGTAGTTAGAGAGAAAGATTCAGTCCATATTGAACTTGTTGTTGGCTCTATAGAGGTAGATCTTTTCATGATCTTCCTACCCTTCTGATTAAAAAGTATCAATCTGATGCTTGCCTTTTAATTCTCAGAGATCCATTAGCCATTTAGTAAATGAAATAATCATTTACTAAGTTTCTATTTTGTTGAGTAAACAAAAATATATGTATTCTGGATATTTGTTGGTGATTTTGTCATCATACAATAATTATGGTTGTAATTGATATCTATCTTCTAAAAAAGTAAAATATATGCCAAAAATAAAAATAACTAGTGAAATATATTACCAAGTAAAAATGTTATTGTTTTAATATTCAAACTTCTTTTGATGAGGCTTAAATCTGATATATTGTGTTAAATCTGATATATTTTTGAAATCAGGTTCATAGAAGATATAATGAAGCGAATGCAATTTGAAATCCTAGTTAGCTTGACTAAGAAATTAACCGAGAACTTTGACTCATTCGTGTTAGATAGGAACTCAGGACGAGGGAACGTGATATTATATGCATTGTCTTAAGTAAGGGTCTTCTCTAATTAAGATTTAGAAAATGTGTTTTGGTGATATATATATATATATATATATATATATATATATATATAATAGCCAGTACATTTGAAAAGATTTAAGCGCGAGGCATAATAAATCGAAGAATACCAAAAATGGATGCAAAGCATCTAGATTACCTCAGAGGATGAACGGTCCTAGCGCGAAAGAGGTTGTAAAACTTAAATAATTTTGTATGTTTGGTCAATAATTTTGCGAGTATGGCAAAGGCCCATTTGTTACATCATCAAAAGCCTAATGAGCTACAAATTTAAGTATGTCGTTTAAAACAAAATGGTTAAAAATAAAAGCACATAAAAAAAACAAGTTTGTTGTATATGTGCGAATATTCATTTTGTATAATTACATTTGAAAAGATTTAAGCGCGAGGTATAATAAATCGAAGAATACCAAAAATGGATGCAAAGCATCCTAGATTACCTCAGAGGATGAACGGTCCTAGCGCGAAAGAGGTTGTAAAACTTAATAATTTTGTATGTTTGGTCAATAATTTTGCGAGTATGGCAAAAGCCCATTTGTAGTCTCACTAGCATAAAAATAAGATTTCAACACATTCACATAGTAGTATTAGACACGAAATGTGCATAAAAATTGCTACACAATCATACAAACTTTTTATGAATAACGGATTCGTGGATACCAAGTAACGTCAATGTCTATAGTGGGGAACTCATGGAGTACATCTCTTGGCTCCTTATTTTTGTCCACTTTTCAGATGTTTTAAACTTCCATTCAGCTCATGAATGACTTGAGAAATGGTTGGTCTCTCTCTGGACGACATAACACATGAAATTGCTAACTCAAGAGCTATCCAAGCAGAATGAGTGTCATAATTTTTTTTCTGAAGTTTGGATCCACTATATTTCTAACATCACCATTTGCGAGTGTTGCCTTGGCCCATTGCACTATGTGAATATCTTCACGGGATACCTCAATCGCCGGTTGGCCGCTGGTTGTGGTCCAGGGCTTGTCCCACTTGGTTGTGGTGTGGTTCCACCTGAAGAAGTGAACTTCTCCATTGTCGGTTATTTGTAGTTGCGTGTACGAGTTGTTGTATGTAGGTGTGAACACAGCAGTGACTTCGTCTCTGTTCCAAGTAAGATTAAAGAAATCAGGTAGCCCTGCAAACTTATGTCCACTCCACGGACCGCTACCGTATGTTAGCTCACTATGGTCGTTTCCACTTGTCTCCTCCTTGACCAAAAACTCAGGGTATCCTTGAGCATGGAGTATGAACTGGAATTTAACCTTATGTTTCCTCCTACCGTAGATGATCAGGGTATCCTTGAGCATGGATGATTTCCAGTAGCACAATCCCAAAACTATATACGTCACTCTTTGAGTTTAACCTTACGTTTCGGTAGTATCTACAAGAACATTTTTTGAAAGAAGATGGTTAATATTATTTTAAAATCAATGTTTAACGTGATATAAATGTTACATTACTTACTCGGGATCGAGGTATCCAAAAGTGCTTGAAACATTCGTAAATTTTTTTTATCACTTCCTAATAGGCTTGATCTCGAGAGACCAAAATCAGCGACTTTAGCTTCAAATTGTTCACCCAACTATATGTTGGCACTTTTGATATCTCGGTGAATTATTTGTGGCTTCCACCCGGAATTGTTTACACAGTCCAGATTTACCACAAGTCATTCTGGATTTTGCCAATTTGTCCTCTTTTACTGAAATTGGCATCAGATATGTAAGGCGATTCAATAGAGGGTAATCCGCAAATCAAGCTGATAAATCCATGATATACAAATAGAAAATAGGTTACTTAGAAGGTATAGAAACAAGTGTAAACTTTTGATGACTTTATATTCTTAAAACGAAACTATGACTTAACATAGTTATCATCCTCTATATATTAAAGGAGAATCCTCTATATATTAAAGGAGAAGCATTTTGGAGTCATTTTGATGATGTGTTAGCTCTCAATTTTTCTCTTATTTTGAATTAATAATGACTATTATTAATACTCTACCATACTATTACCCAAACATTCCACAATTACAATATCCTTATAACCAAACAAAACCATGAACAATAAGGTAATTAATATATGCACAATCTTCACTTTATGAATTCTTCACTATCTTGAAAGACTATTATTATTTAATACAAATGATTTCATACAATTTACCTTATTTGCTTGGTGTTATTTCAAATGTCAGACACGAGTAAATTTTTATTATTCAAGTTATTGTTTGTTTGCTCATTGTTTGGTTAGAATATTTTTTGTAATATTAAAAACTAGAATTTAAACTAAAAGATATTAAAACTAAACACTAGAACTACATAAAGATATTAAAACTAAAACTATGCGAGCAATATCAGATTAAATACTATAAACTATATAAAAAGAAAATTAATTAAAAAATCGAATATTTAGTAATAAGTTTTAGTAATTTTTTATTAGTTATGTTTGAATTTTTAGAATTAGAGTTCGTTTAAGGTAACTTGTATAAAATTTTACGTGTTCATTCGGATTATTATATGTTTTGGTCCTGGTTTGAATTGGTGAATTATGATTCGGTTTGGTTTATACGTTTTTTCATTTCCTATGTAGAACAAGTTCCTATACAAAATAATCACAAACTCGAATATACACAATTAGATTTTAAATGCGGTCCATTTTACTTTCACATTTTTTTTAACGAGGAAGAGGATTATGTAGATGAACTCAAAAATTTCCATCAACTCCTCAATAATACATACCCATAATTTTTTTTTCATATGATAATTGTATTGCCTAATAATATCAAAAGTCTTATAGTAATATCTATATTTTTATGTAACCAAATAATTTTAAAATCATAGTAACGGTTACAATTAAACCCGTGTACAACACGGGTATTATTCTAGTAGTATGGTTGTTAATGAAGAAGCATGTGTGATAACCACCATCGCTAGAAATTTTTTTTAAGGCATGATACAGACATTATCAATTCTAAAGAATATGATTCAAGATAAATTATTAAGATGAGAGTGAGTAGTAAAGTCATAAAAATATATCTAAGATTTTCTTACCATAGGTTTATTCCAATTTTTTCAAGCAAGAATGGTTTGAAGTACATAAATGCGCAGAAAACTATTTTTGCTTAACTTTTGTTTAATGTTTGTTTAATTTTTGCTTAATATTTGCTTAATCTTTGCGTAATTTTTTTTCTCATTGTAGACGAATCATTCGCAATGACTACACATAAAAAGTGTAATTAATGGATTCATGATCAAACATGAACCTTTTTGCAAAACTTCAGTTTATGATTTTCTACAAATACTTATGTTATGAATTCTTTGTAAGTTTGAGCTAATGAAATAAGTGATAACTTTAACAATGACTTGTTCATTGTTTCGAAAACTATGGTAGACAACACAAAATTCTATTTTACCAAGAAAAAAAATTACTAAACTTAAAAAAGAATTAGTCGTTTTGACTTAACTTAAAAAGTTATCAGTCATTTGTTTGATTTTAATATTTCTTTATCCCCTCGGTTTTTCTTTCAAATAATCAAGTCTCGAGCTTGGGATCTATCGTATCTCACTTTTTTTGTGTCTTCATCCATCCGATAATTAAGAGGGAAAGCGAGAAACGAGTTTTTTTTTAATCTTTTGGACCAACATATAGGTGTAAAAACAAAAAAAAACTTTTGTTCAAAGTTACCGCCATAAAAATATTTTGCTTAATTTTAGGCTCCTAATCTAATTTCAACTTCCCGCTAATACATTTTTGGCTTAGCATTTTAAAAATGCTATTATATGTAATCCTAATCCACCAAGACATATGTCATTATAGTTATGGAAACCTGTTATCTTCATCTGCTATCAATAAAACCAGTTTCTTGTAGTGTTTATAACTCTAGCATCCATTTTATTTCACTAAAACATGTGAAAGTCGGTTTATTTGGGATCATCTGTTTTGCATGATCCCTCCTAGGGGTGGGCAAATTAACCGGATCCGAAATCCGAAATCCGAAACCGAACCCGACCGAAATTGAGCGGTTTGGATCTATATTGGTTATTGTTATATAACCGAATGGTTTTCATTTTGATTTAGTATGGACTTCGGTTCGGTTTCGGATATATCCGAAAACCGAAACAATAACCGAACAAAACCAATTTTATACATACAATTTATATCTACCCGTCTCTATCTAAATCATTTACTTTGATTTTACAGGAACTAAGAGAAAATGTTTATGCTTATGGCTGGTTATAAGATGGTTCAAGGAATAAAATGCTTTCTGTTTTTCACATTTAAGTTTTTGTTCTACTTCTACTTATGTTATTTTTCTTTCACATTGTTTTTCAGTTTCAGTTTTTACGTTTATCACATTTGAAGTATGAACCTTATTGGTTTAATAAGACTTCTTTTTTATCTATTTGGTCTTATATTTGAATTTATGCTTTTTATTATATTTAGATTTTATTTTAATGTCATTAAAGTTTCAATACTTTTGTTTGGATTCGGATAAAACCGGATCCGAACCTATCCGAACCGAATCCGATCGGACTTTGGATGAGTTTTGGATCTTAGATTTAATAGTAGATCCGATCCGAACCCGAAAGGATCCGACCCGAATCCGACCGAATATACAAATATATCCGATTGATATTAGTAAGCTCTAAACCGAAAATCCAAAAATCCGAAAAATCCGTACCGAATCCGACCAAATATCCGAATGCCCACCCCTAATCCCTCCACAAAAACATGTGAAAGTCGGTTTATTTGGTTCCTTATCCGGTCCGATTGAATCATGCCATAAATTAATCCAAATATGTGAAAGTTTTTCTAAACAAAAAACAAAGGCCACTTGGATGTGGGTGCATAATGGACCAAAAAGCCTTTCTAGTCGGGTTTTAATTTATAATGGCCCAAAAATTAAAAACTTATTCTAACTAGCCTATCTAAATCTAACTAGTCCTTCCTTCTTTTTCTCTCATCTTTACCCTTCTTTTTTAATTCTAAATTTTTTTTAATAAAAACCTACCAAACAAAACCACACATTTATTCTATCCAAACCGAATCCACAAACCCAACAATAACCCATTAATTCTCAACAACCCAAAAAAATTAGAACTAATAGAAGATTTCCACGTTTTCTGAACATTAAGCGCGACTTCTTCTTTTTCTTCTTCTTCCTCCTTCATGGGTTCAAAACAGAGCATTGTTTTGAAATCAAAACAAACAACAAAGGTCCCTCTTCGTCCTCTCTCTCTGTGTTCTCGTCGTCCCTTTTTCTTCACCACATTGTTAAAAACAAAAGCTTCCTCTCGTCGGCGTCCTTGTTCTTCTCCATCTCATCGGCGTCCTTGTTCTTCTCCATCTCCATAAAAGGTTGTTCTCTTCACCCTTACAGAGTCTTTACACAGTTGAATCTTCTAATAGAAGTTGTGATGTTTTCGTTTTGTACAAATTTCATATTTAGGGTTACAATAGGTTTTATGAGATTTTTTTGTAAACACGGTTTTTGAAGACTAGGCTTGTTTTGTAGGAATTTATTTAGGGTATTGTGACATAGAATTTGATAAAATAGCAGCTAAATCATTTTAAATGATTCACATAATCGAATGAAAATGAAACTGTGAAGGTATAACTGGGTATCCTGGTACTATTAAGAGTAATGATATTTGTTATTTTCTTTTTTTCTTTTTGCAGGGGAGAATGAATAACACAATCGTATGTTTTAATCACGGAGGATATTATTCACGGAAAGATGATTACATAAAATGGAACTCAAGAGGAAATCGAAATCAAATACACACTTTAGTGATACAGACCGCACCGGAGGAGGTAACTTATTCGTACTAGTACTGCCAGGTACAACTGGTACTACTAGGTATGACTATGTTGTTTGTCTTGTGTGTTCTTTACGTCTAAGTATGACTTGCTTAGGAGTTTATTTAGGTACCTTTTAATTAGTAGAATAAGTATTTAATGAGTGTACACTTGAAACATAGGTGAATAGAAAGTGTAATTAACAAAATTAAGCTAAAGGTAGGCAAAAACTACACCTTATATATGTTAATGTTTGAGTAGAAGCACTCATTGTTAGTAGAAACACACAATCATTGTTTTATTCCACTTTTCAATATACGAAACCCTAGTAACTTTGATTAAATGGATAAATTGAGTAAATCCTACTAAAAATAATATGATTTGATATATGTACTACTGATTATACGTGAAAACAGTCCAAGGTTTGACTATGTGTAAGTTGGTACTACTAGGTAACTGAGTATGACTATGTTTATAATTTTAATGATTTTTTATGTGTTGGCGGCACATGTGTTAGTCATGTTAATTGTTTATTCTTTTTTCATACACACGTGTTATATGCATAAATTGACAATAGTAGAATCAATAGGACCAGTAGTACCAAATACACTTAAACATTAAAATTAGTTTTTACACTTCCATTCATATTCCAGTACATAAAATCATAATCCAAAAAACATAAATAGGTAGATAAGTTCTTAAAACCACAATCCTAAAACATTTTACCAAGTAAAACCGTAATTCAAAATCACAACAATATCCATTCATTAACTTCCCAACCGGGTTTACTTCTTTGGTTTCTTCTTGTTATTCGTACTAGGTCCTGCATTGTCAATTTTACTGCATTGGTAGGGCATCAGATGCGTCTACATCAGATCCATCTACACCCTGCATTCAAATAAGATTTTTAGTATGAGTAATTGTTATCATCCCTAGTTATACTGAGTAGGACCAGTATGGCACTAGTTATACTCAGTATCACCAGTAGTCCTAGGCAGAACTAGTTTGCCATTTTGCAACACAACTACAACCCTAAATCTATCACATACCTTGGACGGTTCAGACACATTGACTGAGTCCCTTTCACCACTACATTCCTCAGCACCAGATCCATCTACATCCTGCAATCCAAGTAGATGTTTAGTATTCCAAACTTTTATCATCACTAGTCATACTCAGTAGTCCTAATCACCCTATGCAAAACTATTACTCAATTTGCCCGTTTGTTCCACAATTCTAAATCTATCACATACCTTCGACAGTGTAGCATCAACTGCAAGTTCAGACCCATTATTTGACTCCCTCACATCACATTCCTCTGTCGCGGATTCCTCTAAATCCTGCAATCAAAGTAGATATTTAGTATTCCTATCAATAGTCATATTCAGTAGTACTAGTTACCTTCTGCAAATTTAGTACTCAATTAAACCATTTCTTGCAAAAGCAGATAAATATATCACATACCTTCGGCGGCGAAGAGTCATTTGCAGGTTCAGACTCATTATTTGAGTCCCTCAGACCACCTACGTCTCCCTCCCGAACTATTAGAAGCTTCCAAAGTCGCATCTTTTCTAGTCGCTCTCTTAGTACACCCTCCCCTCATCTTTGCAAAATTCACAAGCAAACATATATTCCCTAATTTGTTCCAAACCCGAAACCCATTCAAATTACTAGTACAAATCAAAAGGAGAGAAATAGAGAAAGAAAAACGAAGAACAAGAAGAAGAGAAAGAGAAACAAATGGAATTCGTAGCAAATCCATTTGAATAATTTAATCTCCCAACCCAAAAACCACAAAATCTTCCAAATCAAAAACCAATTGAAGAGATTACCTTGGTGAGACGAAAAACTCATATGACGACAACAATAGTGACGACGGATAAGAAGAATATGGAGACAATGGAACCAATTCGATGGAGAAGGAAAGAGAAGAAGCGGAGACAACGATATCGTCGGATCCGATTGTTTTCGCAATAGAGAAGAAGACGAAGAAAAAGTTGAAGAAGAAAAAAAGGTGTTGGCTCAGAGATATTTGGGAATTAAGGATCCGGATTTTACATCGGGTCCGGGTTCGAATACGGGTTTGGGTTCGGATCTAATGGCAAAAGTTGTAGTTTCGCAAATTCATTAAGGGTTAGTTAGTATTTTACCACTTTTTGTATTAAAAATAAATCAGAACAAAATTGTTAGGCCATTGTAGAATAAAAATAAAAAAACTGGGCCATTTTAGGTTAAAACCCTTTCTAGTCCATCTAAAAATGTGATTATGAAGTGAAAAAAAGATTAGAGTTGAGACCATTTGGAAGATTTTGAAGAGCTAGAGAGATAGAGGCCAGAGGGAACCAATAAAAACATTATACAAACAATAAAAAAGAGAAGGAAACAGAGGGAAAAAAAAAAGCTAGAGAGATAGAGGCCAGAAAGAAGTCAGTATCCCACGTGCACCTGGGAACTCGTCCCCTCTCTCTCCCTCTTCCTTCAATTCTTTCTTCTTCCATTTTCACCACTTTCTCTCTCAAAAGAAGAGAAAATTGATTTCTCATCTCTCACATACAGAAACAAGAAAAATCTCACAAGAATGGTGGAAGCGAAGGACCAAGAGATGTGTGAAGGAATGCAATGCGTAAAGCATCCATTCACAAAGAACCCAGGTGGGATCTGCGCTTTCTGTCTTCAAGAAAAGCTCGGAAAGCTAGTCACTTCCTCCTCTTTCCCTCTCCCTAAACACCTCTCTTCCTCTTCTTCTTCTTCCTCTCCTTCCTTCAGATCTGACTCCCTAGGCCCCACCTCCTCCACCACCACCACCCTCTCCGTCTCCAACAACAACAATCTCCCTTTCTTACTCGCCAAGAAGAAGAAAAAAATGCTCACAACTTCCTTTTCCTCCTCCAACTCCAATATCGTCTACAAGAGAAGCCAATCCACAAGAACCTACGGAGATTCCGATTTTACCCCTAGAAAACGTAATTGGTTTTGGTCTTTTCTTCATCTCTACTCTTCCAAACACCATTCCTCCACCACCACCACCTCCTCAAAGAAAGTTCAAGATCCCTCCTCCACTTTGTCCAAAACAGAGTCTTCTTCCGCATCTTCTTCCTCATCTTCTTTGTCCTCCAACAAGAGAGTAGTCACTGGGAGGAACGCCATTGATGTGATTGTAGAGGAAGACGGAAGTCCTGTAGCAGTGACTCCGAGCGAGAGGAAAGTTTCAAGATCTAGATCTGTTGGATGTGGAAGCAGAAGCTTCTCTGGAGATTTCTTTGAGAGGATTACTAATGGCTTTGGAGATTGTACTTTGAGAAGAGTTGAGTCACAAAGAGAAGGTAACAACAACAACAACAACAAAGCCAAGGTCACTAGTAATAATAACAATGGTGTGAGGGAGATGGTGAGATGTGGTGGGATCTTTGGTGGGTTTATGATCATGACGTCATCATCTTCTTCTTCATCGTCATCATCATGGGTTTCATCATCATCAACCGAACATCATGGTGGAAGAAACAGAAGTTGGGGATGGGCTTTTGCTAGTCCTATGAGAGCTTTCACTTCTTCTAATGGTAAAAGAGGTCGTAGTACCATTTCAGGTTCTACAAGCAACAATACTACTCCAAACTTGGATGCTATTCCTTCATTGTTGTCCGTTAGAAGCTGAATTAAGACATAATCCAAACTGTGTTCCAATAAGTGTTCTTTTAAAATCTTAAACAAGACTAAATACATTAAAGTTTAGTTTCGTCTTTTTTCATCAATGTGTTTATTTTTAGGTGTTTGGTTGCTGATGATCTTTTGAAATCCTATTACTATTGTGTAATGTCACATTCATCTCTATATGTTCATCAACAAGGAACTTATTAGGATACTTTCTTCTGTTTTTTTTTGTCTTGTTTCTTAATCCTTAGTTTGTTTCTCTAATCTGTATTGCTTTATGCTTGTAATTATGATGTGTTTGTTTAAAATAATAACAAAAAACCCAATGGAAAAGCCAGTCAAAGGGGATGTTTTGGGGGTTTGACTGGCTTTTTAAGTGTGAGTTTTGTGTTTAAATGAGTGAATCAAAAGGCACATGCCTTTGCACATGCATTATGATTCCATGTTCCCCAAAAAACTTCATTTTTTGTTTATTATCTTATGTGACCCACAAAATTAAGGCATTTAACAACGGTTGTACTGCTACATACATCACAGATCACCTAATCTTTAAATTAAGCACAGTGCAAATTTGGTTTCACATCGATATGGTTAAGTGGATCAACGACACAAAAAACAGAAGCTTTTGTTATTATATGAAACGATTCTGCAAAAGCCAAAGAGACATGGGGAAAAGGCCTCCTTCTCATTTACCCTTTTTATTTCTATTTGCTTTAATCATTTGTATTTTTCCATGTGGACTCGTACATGTTCCAATACCAAAACTATTATGTGTGCCAAAAAAAAACACCAAAACTATGTTTAATAAATTATTTAAAAGCTGATCATGTGTCATTACAAGTTGGCTCGTTTAGGAGATCAGGATCTCACTGAAAATGCTAGGCATGTTCTAACTTGCTCCATCTTCTTTTTGTTTGGAAAATTGGGTGTCCACTTTAAACTATCAGGATAAGAAATAGTAGATATAATTTGGATATTGAAAAGTTATTACTTTTGTGAATCTATCGTTGTAATAAAGATGTTAAGATATAATGCAAGATATGATGCATAAATATTTGAAAAAAAAAAACAAACTATTTTCATATTTTTCTGATATTTTTTTAGTCAAGATGTTATATTTACAAAGATGTTAGCATTTTCATAAAGATGTTATAGGTTCGTTTGCATGTTTACAAATAAACTACATATACCACTGAAGGTTGTAATTCATTTTAAAAAGAAAGCACTATGCTTCATATAACACAATCAAGTAACAACCCAAACATATGTAATCAGGAATTGTTTTCGGATTTTGGGAGGACTTTTTTTTGTCATCTGATTTTTATACTAATCTTAGTGGAATACAAAGCCGGCGGTCACATAACCAAACCCTGAAAACAAATACCGGAAGAAAAACTGAAATTTTCGTGCAAAAATAACCCCAACAAGGAAAGACTTTTTTGGGGAGACTACAAACCTATAACTTGGAATTTTCTAGTTACAACAAAAAATAATAAAAAAAAAAGACAAAATATGTAAATACAAAACCACACGCAAACAAACAGTTAAGGCCTTAAACATGGTCCACTAGTTGATACTCTAGAATGGTTTATAGAAGACAACCGGTCATTACTACATAAATTCTGAAATGAGTGTGTATACAAGTCACAATAAACTTACAAGTATATCAAGTCCACAATAGATTTTATATTTCACACCCCGGAATTTAATGGTTTTTAGCCGACCCATCTGATTCAATCATGTTGTGACAAGAACATGTTGGGTCTATTAGTACTATTCATCATGGGTCAAACCCCATCCATTTAATACATCAATGACTTCATCATGCTCATGTGTTGAGTTGTGAGTTTCTTCTTTCCCTTTCATAGTTATTGCCGAAGCAAAACCACAGAATGTAATGTCTGTAATTGCCAAAACCTACTTGTTATTACTCATTAATGAATAGCTAAGCCTTAAAGCAATATGGTCTATTAGAACGGCACGCATTTTCTCCACGTTTGCTGAAAACACCGTGTCGTTCCTATTATCATATTCTGGAGCGTACTTATTCGGAAAAGTAACACACAAAACTACAAAAAAAAAAAAAAAAAGTGTACGACATTTTTCCACATTTCGGACCAGCTTGTCAGTTCTGAAATGATTCTCTTCAAGGAAAATTTGCATTTTGCTATAGCACAAAAAAGAAATTTACAAACCATTTGGTTTTATATTCTCCTTCCTATGTTGGTGTATAGAGTTATGTATATGAGAAATGATTTGATACTGTAAGGGATCTTTCACGGATATAATCAACTGTTGATTGGACAGTTTGGATTTGATGCAAACAAAACTAAAAATGGATTATACTATGAAATTATCTCAAATCAAAGGCAAAACAAAAAAATTCCAAGATACTCCAGAAAAAATGGGCATTTTAATGTTAATGAAAACTTTAAACCTTATCACACCACCCTGGTTAGTAACTAACCAAACAGACAAGCAAAAAGATGTATCGAGACTAATTGTTAGATTAGCACACAAATAATGCTGAAAAGATTTAGCATTACCTAGCGCAGTGAAATCCGGCACAACAACTTCCACATGATAATCTCATTCTCTCTTATATCTCCTTGTAAACCACCACAGTTGGCGAATCAATAATCCATGTAAACAAAATTAAGTTAAAGGATAAACAATATGAACCAAACCATACAAATAGTTTCACCAATCTCCTTGACCATGTCAGAGCTGCCTAGGCTTTTCAGCTCAGGTGGTTATATCTTTGGGGTCTTTGTCTGTTTGCATTTGATCTACCAAATAATTCGAAGAAGAGTCCGAGTCTACTTACTCGATTTCACTTGTTACCGAGCACCAGACTCTAACCGCTTCCCAATGGCTACTCTTCTGGAAACCATCTACCTCTATGACCAGATAGATCAAGAGAGTATTGATTTCCAAGCCAGGGTTCTTGAAAGGTCCTGGTTAAGCAACCAAACCAGCGTTCCATCTTCCATGACCGAAATACCCATAAAGAAAACTTTCTCCTTGGTCCAAACCGAAGCTATGACCACTATCTTCACCTCCATTGAGGAGCTACTTAGGAAAAGTAAGATAAGCCCTAGAAGCATAGACATACTGATAACAAACTGCAGTTTGTATTCACCTACACCATCTCTTAGTGCAATGGTGATCAACAAATTCCATTTGAGAAGCAATATCAAGAGCTTTAACCTCTCCGGGATGGGTTGTGCGGCCGGGATTCTATCAGTCGGTATGGCTAACGACTTGCTAAAGGTTCACCGAGGCTCCTTGGCTCTTATTGTCAGCACCGAAGCACTGAATACAAATTGGTATATTGGCAAAGACAGGTCTATGCTTCTTAGCAACTGTCTCTTTCGAATGGGAGCAGCTGCAGTTTTAATGTCTAGCAAGGATCACGACAGAGGAAATGCAAACTATGAGCTCTTGCATGTTGTTAGGACAAATAAAGCAGAAGATGATCGAGCTTACCGATGCATCTATCAAGACATAGACTCTGAGGATAAGCAAGGCGTGTCGATAACCAAAGATGTAATCAGCGTGGCTGGGAATGTATTGAAGATGCATCTAACTTCATTGGGACCTTTGGTATTACCTTACCTAGAGCAACTACAATATGTAATACAACACATTCTTTGCAAGAAACTAAACATCTTCAAGGCGATTTCTTCTTATACACCGAACTTCAAGACAGCGTTTGAGCATTTCTGCATTCATACAGGAGGAAGAGCTGTGATTCAAGCAATGGAGATGAACCTGAACTTGACAAAAGAAGACATCGAGCCATCAAAGATGACTCTTCATAGGTTTGGGAATACTTCTTCGTCATCCATTTGGTATGCGCTCTCTTACCTTGAAGCAAAAAAGAGGATGAAAAAAGGGGATAGGGTCTTGCAGATTGCATTTGGAAGCAGGTTCAAGTGTACTAGTGCCGTGTGGAGATGTATCCGAGAAGTCGAGCCAGATAAAGAAAACAAATGGCTTGACTTGATGAATTCGTACCCTGTGGATGTACCTGACTCAGTAAAGATCTGACCCGGCTAGCACGTGCAAGTAACATAACCATGAAGATAGAACTCATAGAGAGTTCTGAGTTATTTGTTCAATTCATTCTTAACTTCTTATTTGATCAAATCAATGAACACAAAGACACCAGTTTTCAGAGTTTTTGGAAAATTTGATATGTTACAACTCCACATAATCCCTGAGCTTTGTTTCATCATCTAGCAATGACATAGTACATGACCACGGGCCGAGATTCTTGAACCAACAAGTTCTAATACTAGAGTAAATAGAGCTACCAGGAAGACCAATTTCAACACAAATAATCAATAGAAGTAGATCTGATTGAAAAAAATCAGAGCCCTGTTGCCATGTTAGAAAGTAATAGAACTTATTTGCTGCATCTCCGATCGAGAATTGTTAAAGTCAATTTGATTATGAATGAATGGAGATCAGTATCATAATACGAGTGTAACACATAGTACCTTCATTGTCAGTACTCTCTTCTTTGCTGTTCTCAATATTCTCCTAGGAATTATTATCTCCAAATCCATATGCAAAACACAAAAGAGATTCTAGTTATCCTCCTACACAAATGACAAATTACAGTTTGTACGTTTAGCCCAAGAACCTCCGAAACTACAGAATCTGGCAGTCTTCATGAAATGTTGGACAGTTTTGTGTTGAGCTGTATCATATTGGAATTTGCCTGTTTTGTGCCAAACAAACAAAATATAAAACATCAATGACTCTTGCGTGAACATAAAAAACCTAACACTAGCATTTGCCAAAAATAATGAATAGGTTCTCAGGTCAGGTTTATGCGAGGAGCTTAGTAAAACATGGTCAGTGGCAATCACAAGTAAGCAGTACAGGACAGAATCCAAAACCTAAATGTGGAGGTAAATGAAAGCAGTTACCTGTCGACAAATCCAAGATCGTGAAGTTCATTGCAGCGAGGGGTTGGCATCTTCTTGTTCCACCGCCGTTTTTGGAGCTCAATACGACAAAACTGGAAAAGAAAGTTTCTGTACTCTTTGATCACATTAACCTCAAGGTTAGCTCGAGCAGAGCTACCTAGCGGAAACTTCTCATCAAAGGCTGCTGATGATTTAACATAAAAGCTAATATCCATATTCTGTGTTGTCTTTGGTATCTGATAAGACTGGTTCTTGTGCAGAGAATAGTCCGGATCAGAAAAGGGTATGTACGCCAGCAACAAAAGCAGAAAGAATGGTAGAATCTGAATAACCATCAAACAACTTGGTCCAGCTCCAATAGATTCCTCTTCTCGGGGTTGGTTACGCGCTTGTCTAGTCCTATAAGCATGAGAAGCACGGAACATATCTCGTTGTTGACCAAAAAAAGCCCTGAAAATCTCGTCAGGATCAAACTCATCATCCAAGAAATTATTACTCCGCGTATTATATCTCCTCCTCCTCGTCGGCCTACTACGATTTTGCCTCTGAATATGATCGAACTCGTCAACAAATCCCACCTGGCTTCTCGAGTTTCCATCGCTCAAACACGTAAACGCTTTCGAAACTTTCTTAAATGCTTCCTCTGAACCCGGTGCCTTGTTCTTATCCGGGTGAACTTTCAACGAAAGCTTCCTATACGCTTTTCTAATCTCTTCGACCGAACAATTCTTCTCTAAACCCAAAATGGTGTAATAGTCATTGTTCCTTTTTATATTTCTAACCAACTCCACATTTTCCTCAGTATATATCTGTTTCTCCTTACTCTTCCCAGGCTCAAGCTCAACGCCATCCACACTCTTGAGCTTTTCACTAAGAGAAATTGAATCCAGATTGTCACAAGCAGCAACGAGTTCATCAGTAGATAGGCTTGGATCAAGCCGTTTAGCCATTCTTAGAAATTTCAATGCCCGTTCCTTATCACCAGAAGCAATGGCGTCTTTGGCGATTCTCAGAGACCTCGACGCATCATCCTTGTTACCATCCATTTCAAAATTGCTCAATCAGAACCCTAAACACATCGAATCAAATCCAAATAAGAGCTTCACTTTGAAATTTCGAGCAATTAGGTCAAGACGATCAGACCAAGGATCCAAAATCGCCGCACACATAAACTTACACTTTGCGAATAAGAGTAAATTCCGAGTACAAAATGAGAAAAGCTTAAGATGTAGAAAAAGTACCCAAATCAGACGACGACGAGACTCGCCATGGAAGAGAGAACGAAAAGCTTATCAGAGACGAGAGGGTTAAGGATTTTAATTCACTGCTCTGCATTAAGATTTAGATTTAGATTTGTCACTCTTGTGTTAAATATCTGAACCATCATTATCAATGTCTAAACCAGTGTGGTATGGGGAGGGGTGGTTAAAGTTCTGATGGTTTTGGACTTTGGAGATTATTGGTTGGTTATTTTCGGTTTACTCGTGTATTGCCGAAAAACGACATCGTTTTGACCATTTTGATCTAACATATTGCAAATCTTTGTCAAACTAGGAATATGTTTGATGTTGAGATATGTGCAAATTTTTTTTTACCAAACTGAAATTATATTAGCTTATCCACCATAAATGGGGAATAGGTTCAAGGATACAAGACCAAGCTTAGCTAGCTCGTTGGTAATAAGACTATCCAAACGAGAAATAAACACAAAAGATAGATATGCGAATTACACTTAGACAACGAATGTCGTAGAGTATAGTCTTCAACTCATTGACCGCGTCCTTCGAGTTAAGCAACGTGACAAGAGAAAACGAGCTAGAAGTATCTTTGATAACATAGTAGAAAGCAATCTAAAGAGAGAAAATATCTAGAAATGTTTTCTTCTCATTAACTCTCTTAACTACAATTGAGCTAAATTACTTACATGTGTTATATGTATGTAAACCGATAAACCAAAAGCTAAACCCATATAATCAATGTACAACCGGAACAACTCACTAAACCCAATGGTTAATTGGATGAGATATGCACAAAGTGACAAAAAAGAAACAAACAAGTGGCAGAAACCATCGCTTACAAGTCCTCGGCACCACGAATATTTGGATTTTGAATCTACAACTATGATCAAATAGTCATATTAAGTGAAAAATGATTTTTATAACCAATAAAATGCAAGTATATATCATCCAAAAATTTCGTTTGTGCAATTGTTACGATGTAAAAGAAACTAACGAGAAATAAAACAAACAAGAACCAATATAATTGAGTAAATTCAACGAAGATATACATTAAAACTTTTGACATTGGATTTGCGGATGTTCGGGAAGAAATGTATACAAAGTTACAAAGGATGGGTGGTATATTATTTAAGAAAAATGATGGTAACTTAATAACTTATAGAAAAGAGGCGTCTTATTCCTTTCATCAGAGTTTATCGGTAGAAGGATGTTTAGCCTTAGGCTTTTTGACGATCATAACGGAGCAATGTGCATGGTGAGCCAAATAGTCACTCACACTCCCCAAAAACACTCTCTTCACGGCTCCATAACCATGGCTTCCAAGAACAAGAACCGATGCATGATGTCTCTCTGCCCCCTCCAACATTATATTCCTCGGATCTCCTTCTATTACCTCCATCGACATGATCTCCACAGATTTAGCCGCACACACTTCACCACACTTCTTCTTAACCAAATTTGCAGTTTTATCCAAATCTTGTTCCACCAAAGGTATTATATCCACCGTTCCCGGCCCAGCAAAGCCGAGGACAGAAGTCGCGGTGGGCCGGGCATGAATGACGACGAGTTTGAAATGTGGATTTGACTTGAAAGGTACAAAGAAGAGATCAAGAGCCGTCTCGAGTGCGTGGTAGCTATGGGCTGAATCATCTACTCCTACAACCACCACACGCTCACTTTCACTAGTCATTTCGATCTTTTAACTTTTTTTTTTTTTTTGAGAAAAAATCGATCTCTTTAACTTTCTTTCTTTTGGTTACGATTCCTCTTGTGTGATTGTAAGTAACTCTTTTTTCTCATCATGAATTGAGAAAAAAATGGTCTCTATATGAATGATAAGTGGGCGGGTGGTGATGTGGTCGAGCGTTGTTGCCTCGACAGATTCTCACGCAAGGCCTCTTGTTACTAGTAAAACGGTTTTTTTTTTTTTGCTGTTGTTATTACCAAAAAGAAGTTAGGTCTTCATTTTCCTATTATTCTGCTCGTCAAAAGAAGAAGAAAATGCTATTTTTGGTTTAAAAAGAGTTTGCTTGAGAAGATTGAAATCAAAGTTATATTTTTCGGTTAGTTTGCTTCTAATTTTCTAATATATTTATGAGATTGGCCCAATTTAATGATTAGTTTGTCTTGGAATCGGTCCGAAATTGGACGTAGAGACGTAGAGATTTGATCACATACGAAAATCAAGCACTTTTCACTATTCGAATGTCATTCTTGTCGATTTCTCAAAACGTTTTGTCTCTAGCTAGCATTTAATCATTAAATTGTACTGTTTTTAAATTATATTAGAAAACATGCTCTATTTTCACAATGCTCTGAAACATCGAAGTTGACAAGAAGAGTACATACACTTTATATGTAATATAACCATACAATTGATTGTGGAATCAGAAAATGTGGAGCTTATTCAATTGTCAAAATCGAATTTGCTATATTAGAAAACATGCTCTCTTTTTTCAGTGTTCAAATGTCATCCACTTTAGACCTTAATTCCTCATTCAAATCAACTTCGAATTTGACAATTGAATACATTACATTAAAGTGCTTACGGTGAAGATTATGTCGTGCCTAAAATCTGGTCATTCAAATAAACATCTCCACCAAAAATGGTGTAAAACCATTTTGTCAAAAACGAATTTCAACATTTTTGTTTATTTATAACAAAGAAAAATTTGCCTAAATTTGTTTAGATGCCCCAAGTTGTTTATGATTTTTTAAAAACCCTATTCTAACCGAGTAATTGTAGCTAAGCTTCTCTATTTCAGAAAGAAACCTTTGAAATGAAAAGAATACTACGCGTACAAATATACAAATGTTTCTATTCTTATTTATTAGTTTGATTTACTGTTAGTAATGATAAATGTTAATTGGTTCTGTCTCTCTATAAATGATATTCTAGAAATCTACAAATTGAAGATAAAATTAAAAAAAAAAAAAAAAGAAATCAAGCTTGGAATACATGATAGTTTTTATTTACTATTGAGGCAAAGTATATGACTTTGACATTAGCTATAAAACAAAGCATTTAGCATATTTTCATGGCATTAGCTATTTTATAATCAACCAATTGTGTTTTCTGTTCTTTCTAATTGAATCGCTATAAAACAAACGAAATATTAAGAAAGCAGATATAAAACTAATAGTTGCTGGAGAATCAAACAGATTCATGATTCCAACCAATCACTACTTATCAACAAACAGCTTAGCACGTCTTCCAAATGTATTTGTAAGTGCCAAACACGAACTCAATTGGGAAGATAATATATTTCGTACACAAAACGATCCATATATAAAGGATTGTCATGTTGAACTATGTCATAACCATAACAAAGAAATATAAAGAGATAAAAGAGCTACGAGTAAGATGAGATCCACAAGAATGATGGGATTAGGACATTGCTTGGTTTATGTCGTAGTCATTAGTGCTATTGCGGCTACAGTGACAGCGTCCCCTTACTCATCCCCTCCAACACCAAAGTACACAGCCCCGGTCCATAAATACAAATCAGCTTATCCACCCAAAAATCATTCACCATACCACTCGGCATCACCGCCATTTCCACCACAATCTAGAAGACAAGGTCCTAAGTACACGCCACATCCAAAACCATACGTCTACAGCTCCCCACCACCACCGTACTACTCGCCTTCCCCTAAGGTAGACTACAAGTCTCCGCCACCACCATACGTCTACAGCTCCCCACCACCTCCACCGTACTACTCGCCTTCCCCTAAGGTAGACTACAAGTCTTCGCCACCTCCATACGTCTACAGCTCCCCACCACCTCCACCGTACTACTCGCCTTCCCCTAAGGTAGACTACAAGTCTCCGCCACCACCATACGTCTACAGCTCCCCACCACCTCCAACGTACTACTCGTCTTCCCCTAAGGTAGACTACAAGTCTCCACCACCTGCATACGTCTACAGCTCCCCACCACCTCCAGCGTACTACTCGCCTTCCCCTAAGGTAGACTACAAGTCTCCACCACCACCATACGTCTACAGCTCCCCATCACCTCCACCGTACTACTCGCCTTCCCCTAAGGTAGACTACAAGTCTCCACCACCACCATACGTCTACAGCTCCCCACCACCACCACCGTACTACTCGCCTTCTCCTAACGTAGACTACAAGTCTCCACCACCACCATACGTCTACAGCTCCCCACCACCTCCACCGTACTACTCCCCTTCCCCTAAGGTAGACTACAAGTCTCCACCACCACCATACGTCTACAGCTCCCCACAACCACCACCGTACTACTCGCCTTCCCCTAACGTAGACTACAAGTCTCCACCACCACCATACGTCTACAGCTCCCCACCACCTCCACCGTACTACTCGCCTTCCCCTAAGGTAGACTACAAGTCTCCACCACCACCATACGTCTACAGCTCCCCACCACCACCAACGTACTACTCGCCTTCCCCTAAGGTAGACTACAAGTCTCCACCACCTCCATACGTCTACATCTCCCCATCACCTCCACCATACTACTGGCCTTCCCCTAAGGTAGACTACAAGTCTCCACTACCACCATACATCTACAGCTCCCTACCACCACCACCGTACTACTCGCCTTCTCTTAACGTAGACTACAAGTCTCCACCACCACCATACATCTACAGCTCCCCACCACCTCCACCGTACTACTCCCCTTCCCCTAAGGTAGACTACAAGTCTCCACCACCACCATACGTCTACAGCTCCCCACCACCACCACCGTACTACCCGCCTTCCCCTAAGGTAGACTACAAGTCTCCACCACCACCATACGTCTACAGCTCCCCACCACCACCAACGTACTACCCGCCTTCCCCTAAGGTAGACTACAAGTCTCCACCTCCACCATACTACTCGCCTTCCCCTAAGGTAGACTACAAGTCTCCACCATCTCCATACGTCTACAGCTCCCCACCACCTCCACCGTACTACTCGCCTTCCCCTAAGGTAGACTACAAGTCTCCACCACCTCCCTACGTCTACAGCTCCCCAACACCTCCACCGTACTACTCACCTTCCCCTAAAGTAGACTACAAGTCTCCACCACCTCCCTACGTCTACAGCTCCCCACCACTTCCATCGTACTACTCACCTTCCCCTAAGATAGACTACAAGTCTCCACCACCACCATACGTTTACAAGACTCCCTACTATTGATTCTCAAATGGCGTTTACATATAACTTGATTGCGATAATTTCTTTTGATTAATTTTCTCTTTATTCTTTGATTGCAATCATTTCTTTTGATTATTTTGTCTTTTTTTTCTTCTATCATTGTTGCTTGTTCGCCTATCTTGTTAAACGTTTTTTTAATGAATATTTTTTACTTATCTTTTAAGTGCATTATTGTTTGAATTTTTATTCGAGCTCTTATGAAATTCTAAGTATACATTTTAAGTATACATTCGAGCTCTCATGAAATTCTAAGTATACATTTTCCTATCCGATGACATGCCATCTTTATTTCTTTTTGTAGAGAAACGTGATTTTTGAGAAACGTTCATGTGTTGGTGATACAATTCGTTCACCAAAGTCATTTGCAATTCTCAAATTTGCCAAGAAGGTTTTTAATAAAAGAAATTTGGTATGAATGTTTCATTATGTTGGTGTATACATGCTTAATATAATTTAAACATATTTTGCTACCGAGTTGAAATATTATATAGCGGAACATAGTATTAAAAATTTAGGATAATATCAAAGTAGTCTACAAGTCTCCACAAAAGTTGGTGTATACACTTTCAGATTAGTAACCGTCATAATAATTTACAGCCACTTTACAATTTGTAGTGTTTTAGATTGTATCAATTACAAAAGTTATACCAAAAACTTTAACAACAGTGTTAAACTCAGATTTTTTGTACAATTTTTCCTTACATCTACTTTATACAACTTTGCATTATGCATACAGCTCCAGCTAACATCTGACAACTTACAACTCTAGTTTACAGCTGAAAAACTTGTACCGCTTTCGGTTACCAATCGGATCCATTATAGCATGTATGGTTAATTTTATTTACGCATCTACGATATCAATATAGAAAACGGTCATTTTAATACTAAACTGTCTGTTTTGCGCCAAATACCACTTTCTTAATGAGTCGAATAAGACATAAACTTGAGTTGAGTGGGCCAAATAAGATATAAAATTAGTCAACTTCAACGGCTATTTAAAAACGTTAACCATCGTTTATTGTAGTCGTTAAGTCTCAAAAAGACATCGTTTTGAGATTACACAACAAGGGAAAATAGTCATTTTAAAATGAACTCTATGTTTTGCGTCAAAACAAATACCAACTTCTTAATGAGCTATAAATTACACAAACTTATGTTGATTTGCCCAAATTAGATATAAAGTCAACTTTAGATCGGAGTCCAAGTCCAGAGATATGGAGAGACGAGATTCTTTGAGGCCATAGCCTTAGTCCAGAGACCTGTTAGGCCATGTGCATTGGAGACATTTCTTATATGTGTCTAAATCAATTTTTCATTTCGTTTCATTTCATTTTTGGATCCAAAATCTAGGATCTGTTAAAAAAGATCCTAATTAAGATACATATCCAAAAATTAGAATCTTTTTTTTTTAATTATTTTTAATTCATTAGACCCCACCATTAGACTCTCACATGTCTCCAATGCACATGTTCTTAGGGCACGAGTTCCCTAGAAGCCATAGCATGAGTCCAAAGACTTGTTAGGGCACCAGTTCCTTAAAATTAGTATCCTTAGTCCAAAAACTTAGAAGGACACGAGATCCAACACGAAGATCGTGATTATCCGTAAAAGTTGTGATAGTTTGAATCTGAAAACATAACAGGTTACTATCAGATGAGTGTGTGAGAGAAAGGTAAAATGTGAAAGAAAAAGTAGGGACAATTTAGTTTTTTTAAATAGTGTTATGGTACGAAATTGAAAGTTGAATATTATGATAGATTTGAAAATGTTTTATGAATGAACCTATTGTAGATTGGATAAATGTTGCATTTTCTTTTTAAGTTTTATCCATGGTTGGTTACTTGTGCAATTCCTCTTATTAAATAAGGGGGTGGGGATATAATAAGGGTTTTTAAATAGGGGTATTTTCGGGGAAAACAAGAAATTTAGGGATTTAACTGATAAAAACCCGAAAGTGAAGCGAGTTCTGGGTTTGATTTTAGTTTCAACATTCAGTTATCCACACACATAAGGATTCCTCAGTTCTCGACGTTGCTCTTCCTTCCTCCCTTGGCTTCAGAATGAGCTGAGAAATCGAAGCCACAGAGAGAGAGAGGTAAGTGAAGAAGATGTCGTCTTTCTTCAAATCCTTTGCCGGAAATCCCAGGGAGGCAGCTGCCATGGCGATGGTGCAATCCTCATCTTACAGAGTATGTTCAATCCTCCAGTGATTACTTTCTTCTCCGTTTCTTGCATTTATTTTGATCACTGTGAAAGTCAAAGTGAGAGACTTTTTTCTCTTACAAGTTCAGTTTCGAGTACACTTACTATTGCACACCACTTGTTCGATTAAATTTCAGAGCCTTTTGGGGTGACTTTTATTCATTGCTTATATCTTTTAATTATAGAATATGCTTATTTTACAGGAAAAAAAATAATGATATTGGAATTTATTCACTTTTATTTATACGTCCTCTGTAATGCTTGAAGCATTCAATAACCAAATTCTAACTATTTACATTTCCAAGCTATCTTCTTTACAGAAAAAACGTGTTTTTTAAGGAACTTGCTTTCATTCTGATAGAAATTCTTGTATCATGCTGAAAATTTGTATGTAAATAGTTTTGAGATGTGGTTTTTTGTTTGTTTAGGTATTGTCAGGTAGAAGTTGTTCTAGTTTAAAGAGAAACACACCGTTGGATTTCTTTCTTGCCAAGGGAAGGTCTTCCGTCAAGGCGTTTTCTTTCATGTGCGTCTCACGTTATTCAACTCAACCAAACAATGAGTTTGGTCATACATCAAAGCGAAGGTCTCGTGGGCCTGTTATGGCAGCAAAGAAAGCATCTGAAGGTTTTTTCATCCCGTTGCGTGTACTTCTATCTATACTGTTATGGTATGTGGCATTCATTTTATCATTATGCTTGGTTAGGGGAAAAGCAAGAAGAAGGAAAGTACAAGCACACAGTTGATTTGCCAAAGACAGGTTTTGGTATGAGAGCGAATTCTTTGACGAGGGAACCTGAACTCCAGAAGTTGTGGGAGGAGCACCAGGTCTTCAAGAGAGTTTCTGATAATAACAATGGAGTGAGTTTTTCAAGATTTTCTCGCATTTACTTTGCTTCGAGAAATTGGTGTTTGATAGTTGGATTTTCAGGGGAGTTTCATTCTTCATGATGGTCCTCCTTATGCCAACGGGGACCTGCATATGGGTCATGCTCTTAACAAGATACTGAAGGATATCATTAATCGCTATAAGGTATGCACCTTTACTTACTTGGACATCCATGTAGCTCTCCTTCTGGCCTCTATTTCCTTACGTCCAATAGAGGAGATTCTTGTCATCTAATTGTCTGCCTCTTCATGCAGCTGCTCCAAAACTATAAAGTTCAGTACATTCCCGGGTGGGATTGCCATGGCCTTCCCATTGAGTTGAAAGGCAAGTACATAATAGGATATGGACCGTTGAATCAGTACAATGAGACAGTAACTCTGACTTTGTTATCTTACAGTTAGTTACTTGCCTGAGTAATTTGGCTGTAACTGTCAAACATTTCAGTTCTGCAGTCACTGGATCAGGAAGTGAGAAAGGAACTTACACCATTAAAATTAAGGGCAAAGGCAGCGAAATTTGCTAAAGCAACAGTCAAAACACAAATGGAATCATTTAAGGTGGCTATCAAGCTTTGTTTTGAATGCATCAATCATTATGAATTGTAGATCTCTCAGGACATTATAGTTAATGAACCTTCTTTTTCTGGTCATTCCATTGAGATTTAGAACACATGACATAATAATTGGTGTTTACAGCGGTTTGGAGTATGGGCAGACTGGAACAATCCTTATCTAACTCTTGATCCGGACTATGAAGCGGCCCAGGTAATGGTCTCACCTCCCACATTATGTACTGGCTTAAATAGCCATGCAGGAGATGATTATTATTAGAATTCTGTATGTTTTCAAAAGCCTGATAATTGACAAATATTTTTATCATATATCAGATTGAAGTATTTGGCCAGATGGCCTTGCAAGGGTACATCTATAGAGGCAGGAAACCAGTTCACTGGAGCCCTTCATCTCGGACAGCTCTTGCAGAAGCTGAACTAGAGGTAAACTTGAATCCCATTTTCATCTTATATAATCTAAAGGAATAACAATATTTCGGCCAGCTCAAACCAGTCTTTCTGTTCTTTTTTCATACTTCTGTTGATGTCTTTCTATGATGTAGTCCATTAGACTCAGAGTATTGCTTTATATATCATTGATGGAGGCTGATTCACTGTAGTTATCTATTCTCGTTCTTATGCATGCAACTTTCGTGAACGATTTTTAGACGATTCACACCTTACCTTAGCTATCTTCTATCAGTCACGTACCTGCCTTAGCATAATTGATTTTTTTCTCTCTTCAATAAACTTATATGCAGTACCCGGAGGGTCATATGTCAAGAAGCATATATGCTATTTTTAAATTGGTCAGTGGAAGCTCGTTAGAAGAATTTATTCCTAATATATGCTTGGCAGTATGGACAACTACGCCTTGGACTATGCCAGCCAATGCTGGTAAGTGTTGTTGCTCTTAGCTACCATAATGCATCTAACCTTGCTTTATTTCCATTCTTTATCACCTCTCTTGTTCATTTAGATGATGGATAAGTACTTGGTTTCATCTGGTGTTCTGTATATAATATACTTACATTTAGTGAATCTTCTTCTTTTTCCGTCTTGTCTCAGCTGTCGCGGTAAATGCAAAGCTTCAGTACTCTGTTGTTGAAGTGCAGTCATTATCAGACGATCAATCTGCGTCAACAGGCAGTAAAAAGAAATTGCTTGGGAACGTTTTAAAGAATCAACAAAAGATTTTCATGATTGTAGCGACCGACCTTGTGCCAGCATTAGAAGCGAAATGGGGTGTGAAGCTTGTCATAAGTAAAACATTGCTTGGCTCGGATCTTGAAAACTGCAGGTTACATTTTAACTTAAGAGAACTGAAGAACCTATGGTTTGCATGTGATACTCTAAATTTAACAACCCCTAAGTTAATGGTTTGTCATCATGGTTGTAGGTACACACATCCAATTAACAAAAAGGAGTGTCCAGTCGTTATAGGGGGTGATTACATTACTACGGAATCAGGAACAGGGCTGGTCCACACTGCCCCTGGTCATGGTCAGGAGGATTATGCAACTGGCCTGAAGTATGGGCTGCCTCTTGTCTCTCCGGTGGATGATGAAGGAGTCTTCACTGAAGAAGCTGGACAGTTTAGAGGGCTCTCTGTCCTTGGGGAAGGGAATAGTGCTGTTGTCAATTACCTAAATGAAAATATGTCTCTAGTCATGGAAGAATCTTACTGTGAGTTTGCTTCAGATGCTCTATGTCCAGTGTTTTTAGGAAAAAAATTTCCACCCACTCTATGTCAGATGTAAAGAGTCTTATCTGATTTCCTTTTTTTATTTATGCAGCTCATAAATACCCATATGATTGGCGAACTAAGAAACCAACAATATTTAGAGCGACTGAGCAGTGGTTTGCTTCAGTTGAAGGGTTCCGCTATGCCACTATGGATGCAATCAACAATGTAAAATGGATACCACATCAGGTACCTAGTCAACTACATACTGGATCCACCAAAAAAAAAGTCAACTACATACTAAGTTTATAGGTTGAATTTTCATTTCTTTTGTGGGTTGAAAGTAGCATGTGTGGTAGTTAGCTGTGGAAAAAGACTTTCAGTAGATTAACCCACATGATTTGATCCATCTTGCTGCTGGATTTTCTCATTGTTGGGATGGTTTATAACTGCTTCTTCTCCTCTTGACTTAGCTTCCTGCCTTATATTTATTTCTAAGAGCTGCATGCTATACTGTTTGGATAATTGGTACCTAATATGTTTTGGCAAATGTTATACAGGCAGTTAACAGAATATCTGCCATGACCTCCAGTCGATCTGATTGGTGCATCTCGAGACAAAGGACATGGGGTGTCCCTATTCCTGTCTTTTATCATATTAAGACAAAAGAACCCCTCATGAATGAAGAGACAGTTGACCATGTTAAGTGTAAGGGTTTATAAGAGAGTATGGTCTCTGTCTTGGTTGTTATTTAGAGGTCTTTTTTTACTCTTATTCCTGCTCGCTGTAGTTGCTATGGTTTCTGTGATCTTATATGAATACCTTGTCTGGCAGCTATAATTTCCCAAAAGGGCAGTGATGTATGGTGGTATATGTCAGTGGAAGACCTACTTCCTGAGAAATATCGTGATCAAGCAGCTGATTATGAAAAGGGAACTGATACAATGGATGTCTGGTTTGACTCAGGTTCTCTAATTAATGAATTTTATTAGAATCATATAGTCTCACAAGGCGCCAATCAACAATTTTATCATCACTTGTGTTCTCCTTTGTATGGCAGGTTCCTCTTGGGCTGGTGTTTTGGGGAAACGCGAGGGTCTTAGTTTCCCGGCAGACGTGTATCTAGAAGGCACAGATCAGCATCGTGGATGGTTCCAGAGTTCTCTGTTAACATGCATCGCAACAAAAGGTAAGAAGTGCACACTATGATGACTGCCTGCCTTAATAAATCAAGATTACTATACAGATTTTAGCTTTCTTGGTGTAAAGTTTCTTCCTCACATTTTTTATTATTGTATATAGGAAAGGCTCCCTATTCTGCTGTTATAACACATGGTTTTGTACTCGATGAGAAGGGTATGAAAATGAGCAAGTCTTTGGGGAATGTGGTTGATCCACGTATGGTCATTGAAGGTGGGAAAAATTCAAAGGTTCGTCACTGGTATAACAACCTCGGCCATTGTGTAAACACATCTTTATCATCCATCTAATCTGTTTCTTGACAAGGGTTTCTCTTCTTATGCCAGGACGCACCTGCTTATGGAGCTGATGTAATGCGTCTCTGGGTTTCTAGTGTAGATTACACAGGGGATGTACTGATAGGCCCACAGATTCTTCGACAAATGTCTGATATATATAGGAAATTGAGAGGAACGTTAAGATATCTCTTGGGAAATCTTCATGACTGGAGAGTACGTCTCTGAGTCTAAGCTTTATATAGACTAGTGTTTTTCTTCTTTCCCCATTTCTCGAGATGTAACTTCTGTTTCATATTTTGGTGTCGGCTACAACCTTTTAATATTTAAGCTGTGGTTGTTTGTAGGTTGATAATGCTGTTCCATACCAGGATTTGCCCATCATTGATCAGCATGCTCTCTTCCAGCTTGAGAATGTTGTAAAGAACATACAAGAGTGTTACGAGAACTACCAGTTCTTTAAAATATTCCAGGTACCAAACCTCACTGTTTTATTTTGGTATAGTTGAACTGATCAGTACAAAGTAGTGTCGTTAAATGTTTAAATTCGATATCGTGTTATTAATACGCTTTCTTTATTTCAGATCATACAACGATTCACAATTGTTGATTTGTCAAATTTCTACTTTGATGTTGCTAAAGATAGACTGTATACTGGGTAAGTTTCTCATCTTCTTTAGGTTGATATATGCTGCAACCTATATGACATTGGCTTACCAATCTTTGACGCAATATATCTGTGCTATCTGGAATAAAAATCGTTTTCACAGGGGCAGTTCAAGTTTTACCAGAAGAAGCTGTCAAACAGTTCTTTCAACACATCTTGTATCCATATTGAGAGTGATCGCTCCGATAGTACCTCATCTGGCGGAAGATGTCTGGCAGAATCTTCCGTTTGAGTACAGAAATGAAGATGGCTCTGCCGCAAAATTTGTGTTTGAACTTAGATGGCCTACGTCGAACAAACAATGGCTTTCATTTCCTACTGAAGATATTCTCTTCTGGGAAAGGCTTCTCGAGGTATCAAAATCTCCTAAAATCATAACGCGAATAAACTCTCAGCTTGTCTCCCACAATCTCTATACTATCCACTTACAGTTAAACGGATCAAAGCTCCTTAACATTTGAATTAGTTCTTATGAAATAGCGATTACAGAACTACAATTTTTGAGTTAGCAATTCAAAGAATTGAACCTTATACTTGTCTTATTAAAAAATCTCTGTAAGAAATTAGAAGGTGGATCTTTTTTTCTTTCCTGTAACTCAGCCATGATTTAAAATGTTGTGGTGTTTGCCTGACAGTTGAGGACTGAGGTGAACAAAGTGTTGGAGCTCGCACGTAATGGGAAAATGATTGGTTCCAGTTTAGAAGCAAAAGTGTATCTGCATACAGCAGATGTAGGCATGGCTTCAAAATTAGTAGCTATGTGTGAAGCACAGAATGAACCTGACACGCTACAACGTATATTCATTACATCACAGGTAAGCAGTAAATCTTGTTGGGGTTAGAAAGTTCATTGTTCACATTGAAGTTACAGATCAAGATAGAATCAATGTGATCATGACCATCAACAAAAACCTGGATTTTTCTGAGTTTAGGAATGAAACTGTTGGGGATTTTGTATACAGGTTGCGGTAATGTCATCAATGGAGAAGGAGATAATAAGCAGTGTGCAGCACACAGGTGAGTATGGGGAAGGAGAGAACAAAGTTTGGATTGGTGTGTCACGAGCTGAGGGATCCAAGTGCGAGAGGTGCTGGAATTACTCAGGCCAGGTCGGCTCATTTTCTGACCATCCTACTCTCTGTGGACGCTGCTTCAATGTCATTGTTGCTAATCCCCCTGAGCCTGCGGTTGCAGCCGTTATCAGCTGAGCTTGAAATTTTCTCTATACTTGTAACAGTTCTTTTGTCCAAGGCTATAATTGCACGTTCACCAATTCATTTTTGTTTCAGTAAACTCAATACAAGTATAAACTGATTTCAACTTTCAACATTCTATCCATTATTAAGCCTACAAAGTTTGAAAATTATAAACCAAAAACAATTTATCCAAGCTTTATAAAAAAATGGAATGTTTTGGAAGTCTTGCCAATACAGATAATCCTAAAGTTTCAATTAACAAAATAGTATTACACATCCGAAACTTAATTGGTTACACAACCAAAATAGTATTTTCAGACACAAGATTTAACGTCTGAAAAATTAAGGGTCGGAGCTAAACCTTGGCAACCAAACACAAAGTACAGAGACATGTGTGGGCAACGGCAAGAATCTTGCGCTCTAAAGCTGAGCGTTTGCGTTCTGTTGTGGTAACTCTACTTCTTCCAAGTCATGGCTCTGTATCTGTATGTCCTGCACCGAGAAAGTGTAATGCTGAGATATAATGGAGTCTCATACACATTTCTAGGGATCAAACTCAACAGTGATATTGTCCTCATTGTCTAATCAAGACAACAACAAATGCTTACTTGCGGTTGAGCTGCTGGCTCTTGGACAGGGTATACTTGTGGCTGAGACATTCTATAATACGGTTCCTTCAGGTCGAATTTGCACGATGATGTCTGAAGGATTCCGCCTTGATTGGCACCAGGCCCCCACATTTTAGCTGTTTAAAAAGAAACTCAGTCAGAAAAGTGAATGATAAGATTCAAAAGGAGATAGATAAAAGTGAGAGAAACTGACCAGAGAGAGTTAGATTTATAGTGTAACTCTGAGCACTGTGGGCAACCAAATGAAGTCTACCAGTGATCTCTTGCCCTGCCACGACGTGAATAGGCTGCGAGAGAACACATCTTATTTGATACCAATGGGTTGTTGGTGCACCAGGAGCAGTCGTGAACCATCTTTTCACCGTGCTGTTTACCATATAGAGCAAATCAGGTTTGTACAGTACACATTTGATAATGCAAAAGGAAAATTAATCTTAAGTGCAGGAGGGAAACATATAAATGGTTATGGCTTGATACCTTCCGTCAAAGAGAACGTCGAACCAACACGCAAGTCCATGCACTCTCGTACACACAGACGCTGTGAACTTCAATGGGATATCAATCTCGTAAAATTGTTCTTCCTGTGAAAACGAATTGACAGCTAAATGAGTTTGGATCATGTCATTCACCAAAAAGACTATATGTAACAGTATGACCCAAAAGTGTCCTCAACATCGTAGAATAGAATCTCACGTAGAGAGTAGCTATACCTTCATCTGAGTAAAATCTATCACATGAAACATCGAGGGAGCCACCAATAATCTCGGATCAAATGCATCAACCACGGGCTGTAAAAATGACGAATTGTAAAACAAGAAACAAGCAAAATAGTCAATGATTCACTGGTTGTAAAAGGATATACCTGGGAAAAATAACCCTGGTGTGCTGATACATATAGAGGTGTCAAATCAACTCCATAATAATTCTGCTGCTGCCAAAACAAAGCCTGCATAGAGGAGTAAGACTAATTACTGAAAGCTTAACACTACATACTCAACCCACATTTCTTTCTATGTAATATGCGAAAAATCTGACATATCTTCCTTGTACCTTATTCGCCATTTCAACAAATAAGAATTCATCGGAGAAAGGTGCCATGTGAATCCTACAGTGACAAAGTTACATGAGAAAGAAGACGTTTATGAAATAGAAACGTAAAACTATCGAGATCAACTTACCTTCCTACTGTCGGAAACATTTTTCCATTTGGAGACAGAAAACGGTCCCTAGCAATAACATATGTTTCCAACATCCTCTCATTGACCAATAGAGTGCCTACATGCACAGTTTTTTTATATATAAGACATAGTTCCAAACAAATCACTACAACTTTGAATCAGAAATGATGTATGTTCCTCCACTTATATTCTCAAAAACCAAAGTTTGCCAACATTTTCATGTGAAAAGAATCAGTCTCTGAAACACATACCCATTGGTTCTGAGATCAAGACATCAGCCTTCTCAGGCAACTCAATATCCTCAACTTTCCCCTTGATGACCTATACTTGTGCCAACTTGAAGAATCATCAGAAAATGGAGATATATGAAAATATGTATAAACGAAACTGGTGTACAGGTCTTACTGTGATCCGTTCAGCAAGCAATGGGTTTCCAGCAATCAGCTTACGGGCATATTCAGCCATTTCTGACGCTTCCACGGCATACACATGCTTAGCACCAGCCTATTTTAGGGGAAAATAATGGATGTTTATAAGAAAAACAAGAGCAAAATTCAGATCTAGAGTAGCGTAAAAAACCGTTGGGGCCAAAGTTTCTTATATACCAGTGCAGCAAACATTGACAAAATGCCACTTCCAGCACCCACATCGACAACAACACGGCCAGCAAAATCTGAACGATTCTCCATGACTGCAGCATGATATGTACCTGAAGACAGTAATATGACATAAAAAGAGCTATGAGTCGCCAAGTCTGAGGTAAGCAATGCACAAAGGCCAGACGTCTTTACCTGTCCTGACATAATCTTGTAGCATATTTTGCTGATGTAGAAGCTGTCCATAATAGTGGAAATACATTTTTGCTGAAGCAGCCTCTATCTTATTGTCGAACTTGCTGCCTTTATTAACCGAAACTGTTCCGTTTGGCAAGGATGATCCTAATAAAAGCAAAAGAATGAGGCAGGCAACAAAGAATGAATAGAAGCAAAAGTCATGAATATATAGTGATCAACGAAAAGAGGCACCTTGTGTAAGAGCATCCTTTGTCCATTCCTCACAAAAACCCTTGCTTTCCTTCTCGTCGCTAAATTTCAACATGACTCCTCGAGAGAATGATTTCTGGTTAATAATCAAGAAATTATAAATCAGAAACCAAGCAAACATCTTTTTTCCATTCATAAAGAGAAACATTTCACATACCTCTTTTGTTGAATCAGATACACAGATGAACTGAAGCGGCGCCAACTTGAACAACTGAGCAAAACAGATATTACAATCAGTGCAATGAATCCAATCTTTCTAACTAGACATAAGGAGAAACACCAAAAGTTTCAATCTTTATTACAATGTAGAATCGAAAGTGACCTGAGAGGAAGTAAGATCGAAAGTGAAAGCATGGTCGGAGTCGGAATTCTGAATTCGGAGTTGGTTAAGGGAGGGAAAGGTAGCTACAACAGAGGATGAAGAAGAAACGGAAGGAGAGGAGAGATCAGTGACGGATGCGAGAGAGAACTCCTGCTTATTCAGAGAAGCTGCCTCCATTATTTGTGTAAGTATAGGTGAAGCTCAAGAATGAATTTTAGGTTTTTCAGAAAAAGGAGAGCTTCAGAAGCTCTGAGGAATTACGAGTAGAAGAAGCGACGCAGCCGACAAGAAGAAGGAAGTGAGGTAAGGAACGAAACGCCGTGGTATTTCTGTAATTTAGTTGGATTGTGGAGTAAGTCCGCTTTCGTATCACAAGGACTTTACTAGTTTAGTTAATGTAGCCGATGAACATTGGTCGGCTCAGTCCATTTGCACTAGCCCCAATCGATACAAAACGTTTAAGGTTGCAAAACCTTAACTAAATTAGTTGTTTTTCCTTTGTTTTTTTTTTTTTTTTACCAAAAGGTTCTAGGCGAAACCCTGAAATTTTTACCAGTTGAGCTATCGTCGATGATATGGATGACAAATATTCGTAAACAGAGAACTCTTCAATATTCAACTCATAATGTAAACTTCAAAACATGCTTATAAATTAGAAAGAAAGATATGAAAACATATTTTGTTTTACACCAAATTTAAAACGGGTTCTCGATGTTTATAAAGGCAATCTAGCACATTGTTTTCGTTTAAGCGAGTTTCCTATGCTTTTTGCACATGTTTTGCCATAATACGAGCCATGTATATTTATATTATGTTATGCCTTAAAAAATAACAAAAGTTATTGAGTCGATCATATTCGTTACGGGCCTCTATGCCTCTGATTTGCTCAACCACTGTTAGGAATTTCTCCCACGAAAATTGTGTTGACTAATGTCTTATTGATAACTCAGATGCTCAACCTAAAGAGTTGTAGCAGAAGATAGGATAAGAAAAGGCCAATGAGGTGAGGAAATAATGATCGATTAACTATACATTCCCCCAACATACCCTACCTTGCCTAAATCATGATCAGGGTCATGGGTATTCATTCGTCACTTGCATTAAGTGAGTTTGTGCATTAAGTGAGTTGGTTTCTATAAGTCATCTAGAAGACTAGACCTCATAGTCACATGCATAAATCAACCTGGACCGCCTAGCAGGGGTGGAGGTTCTCAATTTATTCGTTTTGGGGCAGATATCGTCTTGTCACTGACTTATGCTGGAACTCTTTCTAAATGTTTGCAAAATTTGGCTGATCTTTCAATTGACCAAACATATTTTTTTCTTTTTAAGCCTCTTTGTGGATTCATCTTACTTACAACAACCTTTTATGCCAAAGCTAAGAGATCCAACCAGCTTTGAGCTACAATGCTTGATAGAAAAAAGTGTGTATTGCTCGACAAACATGTGGCAGTGTGAACATCAAGCCATACATCACCTAGTTGCGAATGAACACAAGCCATCACGGGTAAATGTAGGCAATGGTTAGAAAGTCGATACATTACAGAAGTATTCTAATATATAACAATTTATAAATGTGATTGGGAAGAGCTAGAAATAGAATTCACAAAGTTAATATTTCTAATTACTTTTTGAGAGAGGTGTTCTAAAGCTAATACGTGCTCCTTCAACATGATCTTGCATCAATTCCCCTCCTTATCAATGCAAGCTGAAAAAAGAAAGATGAAAGAATTGAAAACCAAAGAAACATTAGAGGGAACCATTGTTTTTCTATTAAAAGATAAAACCATAGTTAAGCTTGGATTATAAATTGAAACCATTTCACATTTCAATATGTTTGATTCTTCCCATTTGAGTGAAGTTCGTTTGATCATTCAACTGATTCATGTGGATGGAGATGAGAATTAATGCTCGTTTGATGCCAGAAATGAACAACATCCAGAAGGATCATTTGAATGAGTTTAAAATTTAAACCAACTTTACAAAATCATTTAGCTGAGCTGAATTGGATCATTTGAATAGAAATGATTCATTCAGATGGAACATTTGGGTGGACCTTCCAAATGAAAATGCTAAATGAGCAAAACGAACATGCGAAAAGAATTTGGGGGCATTTATTAACATTTATATGCCTAACTAAGTCACTACTTAGGGTTAGATCACGCGCTGATCACATTAGACAAGACAATTTAATCGGGATAATCTAGCAGAGATACAAAAGAGGAAATAGCTAAGGGTTTTACGTATACCTCCGCAGAAGCAGCAAGAGAGAAGCATGGCAAGATCTGTGCATACAACAGCAAACACTCCTGATGAGTCCTCGGAGCTAGACTCATTGTCCTCGAGGAGTTTCTGCTGATTGCTTTGAGTTTGTTTCTCGCTTCGGAATCTATTCCTGCTAGAGCTCTTGAAGGAGTTTCGAAGTTTCAATGATGGCCACAGATGCATCTCTTCTAATTAAAGATCAAAGATTTCAAATTCGTGAATCATATGGAGAAAGAAAGAAAGATCCCCGAAGCCCAAAACACACAAAGAAGAAGAAATCAAGGATAAGAGATTGAAAGGCTGACAACTCACTGAGATTTCGCAGTTCACGAGGGTTCAGAGGCCAAGACTTGGTTGGGTCATCATCTCACCTCTTATTGTTCTATTATTTTTGTATTTATTTCTGTAGGCACGCTAGATATTTTATAAAAGAAAAGATTGTTTTTTTTATATAGAAAAAGATTGTTATTTAATAGAAGTATTTATTTTAGGAATGCACATTTTAAAAAGTAATTAGGGAAAATTAGTTGTATAACACAAAAAAATTTATAATTAAAATTCTAACAAAAACACCCTCATGTGGTCAAATTCACCCAAGTAATTATTTGGAGAATAGATGGTTGGTTCAATATTTGTAATTTGTCACATACATGTTTTTTTCACTATTACACTGTGTATAATTTGTAAAACATGTATGTTTCACTATTTACGATAGATACACTATTCACAGTATATTATTGACACAATATTTACGGTGAACGACTAACACACAATTCACGAGGCATGATATATCTTATTCAATCGTAAACATTAGTCTTAGTTCATGGTGGATATACTGTTTACCGTAGATGTTATTCACGATAGACGTCAATGAACAATGTCCACCAGATTGTCCCTTGCTTGTTAGCTTTAGCCTCATGTAATCATGGTCAGTGTTAGCACATCGCTAATCGATGTCTGCATGATCAATCAAATCACCATTACATTTGTTTTTGCAATTGAAAGTTTAAGTTATATTACATGTATTACTATTCCCAACTACAACCATAATACATAGAAATCCTTCTAAAGTTCACAAATGCTTGGATCAAAATTACATTAGATTTAAATTTGTATTTTATTTTTAAATCACTATTAAGAAAATTTCATTCAAATTATATAACTTAACTTTCTGAACATGCATGTTCATATAAACTTACACAAATGGTTCAGTCCGTATGGTTATATTCGATTTTATGCCCAAATCTACAATATAATGTCCATATTAACTATGTGCTATGTCTAATAGACTCTTGCGAGTAATGTAAAAAACAAAAGAACAATTGAGCCCCCCCCCCCCTCTTCTTTTCTCCTCCTCCATAGCTTTCTCATTCATAAAGTTGGACGCTGCGTTGAAGGATTTGTAACCGTAGGAAATTTTATCATTTCATGAAAATTTTATTTAAATTCAGATTAGTAGCTAACACTGACATAAACGTACATAAATTATTACCTCAGACGTAACTATTAAAAAAAAATGATAATACTGTTTATCCTAATTTTTGTGATTAGTAAACAACAAAGCGGTATCATTTTAGGATAAACTTACCAGTCAAACCCACGAGTGGCACTTCGAAAAATAAAACCCCTTTCGATGGTTGATCTCTCATTAAACCGAACCGACAAAGCACTAAAAAGGCAAAATTTTCTATCAAGAGGTGGACTTAAATTTTGTATCGGAGAACACGAACGTTGACGGAGAAAGAAACTCTCAGCTCTTATTTTGTTTATAAACTAAAGAAAAAGAAAAAAAACATTTTTATACCAATTCCGCGGCAAACCTATTGTTGATTTTTGCGTTTTTTCCCGGCAGATGATCAATGTCAAGCGTTTTGGTTCCCAGGTAAAATTAAATTCCTGAAATTCACAGTTATTGTGTTAGGGATTTTGGTTTCTCTCTTTCCTTTTCTTTCTTTCTGTGAGGTTTATTATTGATGGAAAGTTTTATAATATTGATTTAGCTTGTAGAGACGAAACAAACCCTAGAAAAATGAGTCCGACGACGACGACGGCGCCGCCCGAGGATCCTGGGCAAATCAAACGTGCCCTGATTGATGCTTCCGCCGGCGCAATCTCCGGTGCTGTTTCTCGCACCGTTACTTCTCCTCTTGATGTCATTAAGATTCGATTTCAGGTTTTTCCTCATTAACCCCCCATTCATAGCTTTTTGGTTTTGTTTGATGTTGGAATCATTATCTATTCATCAATGGCAGGTTCAAATAGAACCCACAACTTCATGGTCTATGGTTAGGGGAAACTTGTCAGGAGCATCCAAGTATACTGGAATGGCACAGGCGACTAAAGACATTTTTAGAGAAGAAGGTTTTAGGGTCTGTCTTGAAACCATTCCTCTCTTTTTTAAAGGTTTTTTGAGGTCTTCTTATACTGATGTTTGATAGCTTATTTTTGTTTTCTCAGGGTTTTTGGCGTGGTAACGTGCCGGCTTTGCTCATGGTCATGCCGTATACTTCTATTCAGTTTACAGTACTACATAAGTTGAAATCTTTTGCATCTGGTTCTACTAAAACAGGTAACGACTCTACTTAGTAACAATTGCTGGTCAATGTGTGTTGGATGGATGTTCATGAGCCGGTTGTAATGTTTTTGAAATGCAGAGGATCATATGTATTTGAGTCCTTATCTATCGTTCGTCAGTGGAGCTTTAGCAGGATGTGCTGCTACGCTAGGATCTTATCCGTTTGATCTTCTAAGGACAATATTGGCCTCACAAGGGGAGCCTAAGGTTTGTTGCTCACGTTTAAATTTCGGTCTGCCGGGGGTTTTCATATAGATGACTGGCTGATGAATGTATACAGGTGTATCCAACAATGAGGTCTGCATTTGTTGATATTATTCGATCTCGAGGCATAACAGGATTGTATAATGGATTAACACCAACACTTGTTGAGATTGTGCCTTACGCTGGCCTGCAATTTGGCACTTATGATATGTTTAAACGGTGGATTATGGTATGAGCATGGGAATATATCTCTTCTCTGATATTTTCTTAAAGAAGTCTGTCTTTTTTTCTCCTTGGGTTTGATCAGGTCATTTGGTTTTTCATCAGGATTGGAACCAACGCATCTTATCGTCTAAAAACCCGATCAACGTGGACACCAACCTTTCTAGCTTCCAGCTTTTCATTTGTGGGCTTGGGGCTGGCACTAGCGCTAAACTTGTTTGCCATCCTCTTGATGTGGTTAAAAAACGATTCCAGGTCAGTTAATCTTACCCAATGGATTCTCTGTATAGATATTCTGATAGGATCCATTATTCACTTCAGCAAGAACTACACATCATAGAGACACTTGATTAGCGAGAGAATCTTGACTCTCGACCCATTTCCCAATCCCAAACTTTAGAAAAATCCTAAAAGTCTACTTACTGTTTTGTGTCTATCCTTGAATATCATATTTGTGGGCTATGGTATTGGTTGCAGAGAGTCTACGAATATGATATGATTTTTTTTTTTGGTCAATACGAATATGATATGATAGAAGAAAGAAATGCCAGAAAAAAATTGAAAGACTTTGTTTTTTTTTTTTGTTACAGGTTGAAGGTTTACAGAGACATCCAAGATATGGGGCACGAGTTGAGCGACGTGCATACAGAAACATGTTAGACGGTCTCAGGCAGATTCTGATGGCCGAAGGGTGGCACGGTTTGTACAAAGGCATTGTGCCATCCACTGTGAAAGCTGCTCCTGCTGGTGCAGTAACCTTTGTCGCCTATGAGTTTACCTCTGACTGGTTGGAATCGATTTCTTGGTAGCGATTTTACTCTTTACAGTTTACATATCTTATATCTTTCTGTCTCTAGCATTTCTTATAGGCTCATTCGGCCCTATTTGCGGGTGTATTAAGCGTATATCATATGATCATTGATTATTTTTGGAGTTATACAAATAAAACATCAATTTGTTGTCGGCGATTGTGAAAGTTTCTAACAAGTGTGGCAGATTTTGTAAAAGTTGTGTTTGATGGTAATTGCAAAAGAGATTTCAAAGTTGGTAATGAGGAACATATACTCCTATTATTATTGATGATGCTTTACTCGAACCATCTACATTGTTTTTAAATCCTCCTTTATAGACAGAGCTTGGCACATTAAAGCAAATCTGCAGCCTCTTGATGAAAATGTAAATTGAAAAAAACAAAAGCATAGCCTCAGAGGAATAATATTTGTAAAAGAACATGATAACATGGGGGAAGAAAATCGAATTGAATACTAGTGCTGTCCAAAGATCTTTTACCCTTTAGGATCACACTCCTAAACCAACAAACAAAAGGGAACCAAAACCAAGTGTTGTCCGAAATTCAGCTATATATAAGTACAATCTGTCCTAACCCTGTCTCACTGTCTATACTAAGGACACAGCCTTGCAGGTCTTCTTGTTGTGTCCTAAGCCCTTGCAGTTGCTACACTGAAGCTGACGCTTCATCATGTCAATTGGTTCCACTTGCTTACTCTTTGGCCTCCCCGGTGTCCTTCTTGTGGGTGGTGGTGTTACCGAGACAACCCCCTCAGCGGGCGGCTCTTCCACTGTCATCATCATCATCCCGTTTGGGACAGGGTTAATGGACTCCGCATACATTAACCGGTAACTCTCTGAGGTAAAGTATCTGGAGCAGTATTCATAAGGGCTTTTCCCAATGCATTCAATCACTGCAACAGCATGGCTACACGGTAAACCTGTTAGTCTCCATAGCTTACAATCGCAATCACACTGATTGATATCAACTATGTTGATGATGGATTCACCATGAACCTCAAATAAGCTATTGTGTGGCGGTGAAACCTGAAGCGACCTTGCGAGCTCTATTTCTTTCTGTAGCTTCCCTTCGTTAGTCGGTGTTAGCGCTGTGACAACCCATTCCCGGGATTGTACCTGACGGGTATATATCAATTGCATCAACTTTGCTCTGAGTTCGTCTATCATTTGAGTTATGGGTAACTCGTGTGCTTCCGAAACCCAGCTGTAAAAATCTAGCCCAAAAGTTGAGTTCATGTGGTTATATCTCTCTCCTTCAAACAAAGCATTTGCCCAATGGAGCGGTTCACTTTCTATAACCCACGCGTAAGCATCAGGGGAAATACTTTTTATATTTTCCAAGCAACGGAAATATTCATCGGGCCGTGTTGCATAAGCAGCAGCGTAGAAATCGTTGAGCATAAACCGTCTAGCTTCATGAGAAAACTGAGCCTTCAAGTCCATGTTTAATTTCTCAGCAAGGTGGCGCAGACAGTAGGCATGATGATGTCCATTTCCATACACTAGAGGCAATGCATTCTTCAGACCGTTTTGGAAATCTGCAACAAACGTAATTCTTCGGGGATCCGCCAATGCCAATTTGAGATTCTCCAAAAACCAAACCCAGTTCTCTTCTGTCTCAGAATCCACAACTGCAAAAGCTACTGGAAATATTCCATCTTCGGCATCAGGAGCGGTAGCAACAAGCATAACCCCTTGGTACTTAGAGTTTAAGACAGCACTGTCAAGGAAAAGGAGAGGGCGACAACCTTGTCTGAACCCAGATATCGATGCATAGAACGATATGAAGAGACGATGGAAGCTCGAATCTTCTTTTGTCATGAAAGTAGCGATACTTCCAGGATTCGTCTCCTTGATCTTCTCGCAGAAAAAAGGAAGTTGACTATATGCCTCTTTATAAGAACCTTGAAGCTGCTCTCTAGCAATCTCTTTAGCTCTCCATGCCTGTGAGTAATTAAGTTGGATACCGTACTCTCTTTTTATATCCTCAGCGATATCCTTTGGCTTGTAATCAGGAAAAGCTTTCAACTTCTCCTTTATAATACTTCCAACCCAACCTCTTGTCGCACGGTAACCAGCTTTCACAACCGCTCTCTCACACGTGTGCCTCGGATTCATCTTCTTGATGCAAATTAGCTGTGTGGTCGAAAGCCTGGATGCAGTGATACGCCACGGACAGCCTTGAGCTTTGCATTTGACTGAAACACGATGGCTATCGTTTTTCTTGTACTTGTAAGTGAACCCATGTGCGATCGAGTACTTGTGCAACGCATCACGAAACTCAGTAAAGCTGTTAAACCTTTGATCAACACCCGTGATAGCGTTTTCCCACTGCTGAGCAGCTTTTACATGTTGTTTCTCATCTGTCAAAACAAAATTGCACGGCAAAGGGCTGTTTTCTTCAGGCATTATCCCCATTTCGATATGAAAATCATTCGTTATCATATCATCTCGGATAACAACATCGCCTGCAGAAACAACCGGTACTACCGCTTCCGACACAGTTGTCCTACTTGACCTACTAGCTGGCATGTTGGACACATTCCTGGCATCGGTTTCCTCGGGTAAGACGAATATTTCGACGTTTGCTGCGTCTGCGGAAAAGCTGACCATGCGTTTGAAATCCTTATCCTTAGAGATGGTAATAAGGGTTTTTTTGTTTCCAGGGAGAAAGTACTTGAGGGTCATAGTCGCCCAACTAAACCCGAAATTCTCGGCTAATTCGGACCTGAAATCGCTCATAGACGTGTCCTGATCGATGTCGATGGCGTACGCCTCTCCACCGGTATAAGCTAATGATCCATCTTTATTAGTCACAAATTCTCCCCCTGACTGACATATAGCTATAACTTTCTTCGTCTCCATCACCAAAACACCTTTAAACTGCAACAACATCAAAACGAAATTTCAAATTGGGATTCCGAATATCGAGAATTGAAAATTTTACTATAACCCTACAAATTAAGCTATAGGATGCTATCACAAGAACTAAATTAAGATGATATGACCCCAAAAAACCCTAAATTGAATGTAAAAAAGCGTCGGAGTTGAATACATGGTGGAGAATTTAGGAAAAGGGCACCTTTGATATGGGTAGGGTGAAACAGAGAGAGCAGGGACTGAGTTCTCGTTTCAGTCAAGTCTTTGATTCTCGAGAAACGAATCCAGAAACTCAAAAAGACAGAGAGAGACAAGAGAGTGCGTTCAAACTTTCAACTCTTACACAAAAATTTAACCGCTGCGTTTTTACGCATCATAGGTTTTTACACTAAGGGCCCAAAAAAAAAAGAAAAAAAAGGTCAAACAATAACCGAGAGATAAAGCCCACGTAAGGGAAACCAACAACCGGGAAATACAATCCGAAACCACTCTAAAAAGGAAAAGTCAACACTTAGGGGATGTATTGAATTGAACCTAACAACATGTGAAGTGATTTAATAATAAATTTTATCGAAGCTTAAAAATTCTATTAAAATCCAGTGTTATTAAACCGGTGATTTGAAAAAGTAATTTCCAATCTACTGTTATTAAAAATAGTCTAAAGATTTGAGTTTTAATGATTTCAAGGGATTTGAAATGATTATGTAACTAAATGTCAAATCTCATGGTTTTAGGTAGGATTGTATAAAATTTTACACTAAATATTAGATTGAATACATCCCGGTAAGAAAAGATAATGACGAAAGAACCATATAAACGCACCAATAACACCACGTGTTGCAGAGAATTTTTTTTTTTTTAATTTAGACAAATTGCATAATGCATTTAGTGGTAGATCAGACTTGAGAATATGCTAAAACACTCTCCCAGGGTTCGAATCTTTCTAGATACAAAAACATATCCATGTGGGTAGTCTAGGCTTGGGCCAAAGACCTATGCAGTTTACATGAGAATCTAGTATCAGGCTATCTGACTACCCCTGACATTAGTCGGAAAGCATTTCAAACTTGGGATAGACAGTGCGGTGCCCTTCGGGAAGAAGTCCATTCTATATAACACTTCGGTGTGTTCCTACCAAGGCTGACCGGATCAGCCGATATGGTTTATCCAAAAAAAAAAAAAAATTGCATAACGCTTTGTGTCGTTTGTTTAGGCGAATTTCTTAGCACCATTTGTGTACTTGGTCTACTAGACTCACTCCTAGAGATATAATTTCTGAACACCAAATCATGCATAAAGGTGACCTCTACCTTTCTATCTAGAATGAAAAATACAAATACTTTATCTACAAATAGTCTTTGCACAAACTGTTTCTGATGTCAGACTGTTAAGTAGAAATTGAAAGGCACACAAAAGATAAACACGAAATCAATATAACAACATCATACTAACCAAGGGCACCTTCAACTTCAAATTCAGTGAATAGGAATTAGGAATACACATTTATACATAAAAGAAAATACTTTAAGCATAAGAATTTCTATTGTTACATTCCTATCCACAGTTTTTTTCATCTAAAAATATTACAACACACAAGTTACCCCAAGTTTAGGCGCAACTGCTAGTTTTCCACAGCTGCATCTTGAAGGGGAGAATCATGAGCCAGAGACTGCAGAGGAGAGAAACACCATGAGTGAATGTAATTTAACAGCTGCCTCATATTCCATTTGTTACTTATTCTAATAATCCGATTCAAGCTTACCTGCTCTTGAGAGCGGAAATACATGAAGGGTGTGTAGTTGAGGAAGTTGGAGACTCTTGAAGTGTATATATCAGCATACCTGAAACCAATTTTTAGGGAAGTAAGTGTAATTAAAATGTGAGCTCAGTTTGAGCTTACAAGTTGCTCAGAAATGCAGAGAAGAGGCATATATACTTTTCAATTTGTCTCATCAAGTGGCTTTTATCCCACAAACCCGCACGTGAGAGGAATCCCCACCTGGAAAACAGCCCATGAATAATCGGTCAGATAGATCCCATTTTTTTTTCCACTCCCGGATCATCTAAATACGATTTGACTGTCTTTTTCTTGTTTACCTTTTGTTGAAAAGCTCGCCGTCTGATTCCAACATAAGACCAATCTTGTCATCTAGTCTTTGCATGACAATGAGAAGCTTCTGCATGGTCTCTGTCAATTCTTGATCAGCCAAGTTGGTAGCAGCAAGGGTCTAGAAGGAAAAGAGAAAGGAACACCTTATTAGCAAATTCCATCACGAATCCTTATTCTCTTATCTGATCATATTACCCATTGTGTTCAACACAAGGAGAGAACAGGAACTCTAGATCTTGTAAGGAGATAAACAAACCTGAGCTGGACGACCTTTGCTTCTTCTTTGAAGTGCAAGTCGAAGCTGGTTAAACAGATCCCCAACAACCTCTTTTTGATTTATAAGCTCTATTAGCTCTTCTCGGTGACCACGGCTGCCAATAAGAGCCATATACTGCAAAGAAACAAGACCAAATCGGTTTTTTCTGTTACTTCAACGAATAAAAGCCCTCCCCTCCAAGTTCTGTCATCTATTGATTATATAATTGAGGACTTAATTTATCAAAACCTCTTCTTCCAGTTCACGGCAAATCAGTGCAGTTCGCCACCTGAGATGGACTTTGGATACACTGACATCAGTGTAGATGTGGTCACCAACATACAAAATCTCATCTCCATGAACGTTGAGTGAACTCTCTATCATCTGAGCACTTCCTCCCGAATACAAACCTCCTATGGAAGATAAACAGTGAGACAAAGGAGAAAATTTAAGATTTCTCCACAGGAAAATATCAGCTTACGTTCAGTAGAAACAAACGAGAAATAACCTGTTTCAGCCTTGAAGCATGGACGCATCAAACCCTCTCCAGTCACAACCTCGTACAAAGGGTGTGACATCTGGAAGAACTCTGGTTTCCTCGCAGAAACTATCACCTATGTAGCAGTAAATTCTTATGTAAATACTCTCTGGAGAAACGACTACTTTACAATTAAAATGCAGAATCAAATTTACTTTGCTCACCATGTCGAAAAGATCTCGCCAGTCCATGTCATTGGGGAGGAATTTATTAAATGAATGCTTCATCATTTTGTTTGTGTAGTGATAATCTGAGTTTGTGATAAGCAATAGCTTTTTACCAGCCTATGAGCAGATAGTACGGTATTAGCAACTGAAACCATCATAACTAGACATTTGATGTAAAAACTGAAACATTACCTCCTTTTGATCTAAAAGAGCTAAAGGTAATTCTGGGTCTGGCTCAACAAATAGTTCCGGCTTGGACATTATCTCACTCTGCAAAGTAACTGACATTTACTAAGGACCTGGGAAAACCGCTTTTTAAGAAAGTGATTACAGAATGGACAAACTATCAACCTTAAGTTGTCCTTCAACATGTGCTCTAAAGAGTGCTTTTGCAACAGCCTGCAAGCATTGATTAGAGATAAAGAATATGCAAAGCTTTCAATTCAATGAAATTTAGGTGCTATGAAACATGAAACCTTGTATAGTCCTTTATAATCAAGAGTCCCAAGATCTGCCGTAATAGCCCCGTCATCCAATCTATCAACCATCTGAAATAATTTGAACCATAATTGCTCAGCAAAAACCCATGTGGAAAGTTTTGCAACAAGAAAGGCCATGGGGTTGAAGAAGCATCAGTTGAGAAAACAAATGTGAACATTGTGTAAATCAAGTAAATCTTGTCCCAAAAATTAGCAGCAAATTATATTCAGCAATCATTTCTTGCAATAAATGAATGTACCTGCGCATAAGCCAGAGCCTCTGAAACAGAAAAAAATGTATTGAGAAACTCCCAACGACTTTGATTCCGCAGATCAACTAACTCCCTTCCATAGATCTCACTTTCATCCATTAAAAAAGAAGAGAATAAGACTTCCTTTCAGATGAAGACAATGCAACTGTCTTTTTCTTCACATGGCTACCAATGGTGTTCAAAAGTCAATCATACCTGACAGCCTTATTTGATAACATCTTTGTACCATGCATGGCTCTCTTCACATATCCAAATCTATCGGCCTTGACTAAATTACCTTTCTCTTTGTCGATCATGAGACCCCTGATAACCTATCATAAGAAATGACATATTTTGGGCTTAGTACTAAAAAACTAGAGAGCAAACTACAATGTGGAACCTTTCAACAATCACAAAAATAAACACATCACCAGCTCTGGGTCAAAAGCAAGTCCATCAACAGGGAACCCCATGTGCTTTAGATTTTCCATGCAATAGTCATAAGCCCTTCCTTCCCAAGCCTGATCAAGGTCATAAATTCGCATTACTTATGGGTGTATCTTCTACTTATGTATGAGAAAAGTTGAACTCACCATGACATTGTAGTGCATCAAAGTGTAATCCATATCATATCCGATTGCACTAATGGACCGTAGATTCAATGTACGACTACAAAATATACCACGAGGAGAGTGCTGCGCGGAGAAAGGACCCTGCAATATCAGGCATGAAACTGTGAGAACAGTGAATGATGGTCAAAAAGAGAAAGATCCTTATAAAATCAGATACAAATAACCCGATAGATTGATAACAAAAAGGAGAAAATAACGAACTTGGATACCGAGTTCTCTAATCAAATTTTCAGCCTTTTGAGCCTCCATCCTCGCAACCTCCTCAATTGGACCCTCCAATGTACCTACATGAATATACCAAAGTTAAAATTCTCTAATCATGAGACTGCAGAAAAAGAAAAAATGTAAGCTTTTGCTCGTGCAGCGAGACAACATCAACGGGACACACATAACAATGAGGTTCCCTAACCAGTGACTGCAAAGTTATTCTTATTCCCTAAGAATCTAATTTGAATTTTGAAAACTAGCAAAGGAAATGGAAGATGTATACCAAGTGACTGGAGAAGATCAAGCTTGAGATTCAAATCTCCCTTGGTGCTTTGACCCAGATAGTCAACTTCATACTTAGAAGAAGTCGTAACCGAAAAGACGTCGTCTCCTACGGTCACGCGACCACCGTCAGCTCCGGCGGCTCTGCACTTGATCATCCTGAGAGATCTCCTCTTGTTGCTTTTCCTCAAGTCAGGTAATCCCGCCATTACAACAGGGGAAGAAGAAGCAAACCTCATCTTCTTCGTTCCCATCTCTCTCCACCGCAGCATTCCGTCGAACACCTGGTGGGCGCTTAGGTTCATTTTCGTGCCTCCTCTTTTTAACTTTTGGCGTTTCGATACTACAGCGTTGTACTGACCTATAGTCCAATCTCAAGTGTGAGAACGAAAACGACAGGACATCGAGGTTTGGATTCAGAAAACGGCGCGGTGTTTAACTTCTGAAAGAGACGACAATAATATGCTCTCTCGTATAAAGACAAGACAAAAGGAGGAACATGTGCGGATAAAATGAGAGACGCAATCCCAATTGCCATCAGAATCTGTTCGCACGAATCGCGCAATTGTCATACTACTAGTCGGGATGGGCTTTTTGATGCTACTAAACTATTTAGAGGGTCTACTAGTAGATGATCATTAAAGTGGGAGAATGTATTAAGAGCTTGAATGTGTTGGGCGGTTGGTGCGGTCCACAGGACGGACTCTATTTATGTCACCATTCAAGAAAAATGTAGCAGTGTTTTGACACAATAAAAAAGACACAATTAATTGAATAAAGACAAAAGACACTCCCATGTGCGGGATAAAAGTTATGAAACCGCAGTGGACCGCATATGACACACCACCATGTGTGGTTTGAGTGGTTGAGAAGGAAATTTTTAATTTAAAAAGAAAAAACAAATTTTCGTCTATATAAGCACACAGTCTCATTGTGCACAAAAAAAAAACAAAAGATCATTGTGCAGAGAAAAAAAACACAAGAGCATTATTTAGGTGTTTACAAGCTCACGATTATTTTTTTTGCAAGATCCCAACCTTACGATTTGAAGATTTTCTTTCAGGTAATTTTTTTTTAAGCTCAAGCTGTGTGAGATTGTTCTTATTTTTGTGAAAATTTGATGTGTTAAACTCTATTTTTTATTAAAGAAGAAAAATAAAACAATTTATGGAGAAATTTATAATTATGTTAATTTTAATAAAACAATTATTATAGTAAATCTAGACTAATTAGAAAATAACTATTTTAATTTAAAATAAAATATTTTGACAATAATATAAAAAATTTGGCCGAGTTATACATGTTACTATATAGATTGTGTATTAGTTTTATGATACAATTACGTCAAAATATGAAGTCTCTTAACAATTGGTTATAATGAATATATATTTTAAACAATTATAGTAAATTTTGATATGTTCTATAGCTAAGAGTTAGTTTATATTTTTGGATTTAATGTTTTTTTTGATAGAACAAGAAATGCATTTTGTTATAAATATTAGTTAAGTAAAAAAATATATAAAACAATATTTTAAATGATCATAAGATAATAAATTTACATATTTGTTGATAGTTAATTTTGTTTAAGGTTAAGTTGTATAACATATATTAGTTTGTTTATGTTAAATTGTTACATTTTTTATCAACCAAATGTGATGACCCAACCAAAATTGGTATTTTTGTTTATTTTATCTAATCTGTATTATTATTTTTGTTACATTTATTTTACTTACCAAATCATGGATTTCCGTTGAATTTATGTTCATAAAATGCACATATGAATAGACATCGATCGAACACAAATTCTTCCGGACAAAGAGCCTCGAATGTTCCCAGTGAAGCAACAACAAGAGTAAAATTTTATTTCGTTTCCTACAAAAAGTTTATATTAGTGTATACTCCCTCCGTATTTTTATATATGTCGTTTAAGAAAATGGCACATAGATTAAGGAGTTTGCTAATTTTACTATAATAACCTCATGAACATCATTTATTTACAATCTTAATTTTTTGTTGTATTTGTTTTTATTTAAAACTTTAAACGAGTGGGATCATTATGTAGGTAGACTCTTAGTATTCCTCCCCATGCACAATTAACAATTTTTACTAAATTTAATAAGCATATATGACTTGTTGACTACAAGTAAATAAATTGGAGGGAATTGAAAAATTTAAGTAGTTGAAGAACAAAAATCATGGAGGCAAATAAAAAAATTCAAATTTTTTGATGTTCCCATATATTAACGTGTAATTCTAACAATAGATCATTTACAATGGATTTTGATTACCCAAGCTTTTTTTTCTTCAACCTGCAAATTTGTTCCGAAGATTTTTATCATTTTCGTGTTCAAAACAAAACTACTCCATGTTAACAATTAAATAGATTATTTTGTGCTCTGGTAAAATAAATTTTCTCCAACAAAATTGATTGTTTGTCAAACACTTTGACTACGTTGGAAAAAAGAAAGGGAATGTGACTCTTGAAATTATTTGTAATGTGATTTTTGTAGAAAAATATTTTGCAAGTTTAATTGAGGTTATAATAGGAATTATCTTACAAAAGTTACATTGGAAAACTAAAATGACACTTAATCTAAAACAAAAAAAAACACTATAACGACATATATAAAAATACGGAGGGAGTATTTTATAAACGAAAACAATATTAATTTTCCAAATTTTTTATATTATTGTATATTAGTGTATATTTTATTATTTAGTATATTATTTTTTATATTAGTTTATATTAGTGTATATTTTATTATTTAGTATATTTTTATATTAGTTTATATTAGTGTATATTTTATTACTTAGTATTCTATACAAAATTTGATAAGAGTTATATTTATAGTAGTGTATAAAATTAATTCTATAAAATGTTAAAATTTGTAGAGCACATCAAGATTTTATTGGACGGACGAGCAAGAAAGAACATTATTTGAGTTGTATGATCATGCAATTGCTATGAACAATTACACTCTGAAGGATCCTCATACTCTTGGTAGAGAGTATATAGTTGAAAAATTCAATCTTAAATATGACATGAATGTAAACTACGGATTTTTCAAAAACAAACTTGATGACTTCAAAAAAGCATACAAGAAGTGGAAGTTCTTGATGAAGTCTACTGGTATCGGGGTCGATCCTGAAACATCATGGATTGATGCACCGCATGAGTGGTGGGAAGCTCATGAGTCGGTAATAATTCATAACCATTCTGATTATAATAACTAAATTAAAAACATACACAGACTAAATTAAAAACATAGACAGACTAATATATATATATATATATATATATAACATATAACCCATATATTTTTTTAGGGATGCAAAATTACAAGATCGTTTGGTCGAGAACCGCCAAAAAATTGGGATTTGATGCAACGTTGTCTTGTGTTACACGATGTTTATTCGCAACCTTAACAATCATCACGACAAAGAAGAGAAGAGATATTAACTGAGAGACGGGCATATGATGGCCTTCATGGTTTCTCAGATGCTGATGGTGATGAGATGCCTAAAAATAGGAATGATGATACAGATCAAAATGAAGAAGTGTACCGTGTTAACATTGATGACGATGACAATTTTATCAAAATTTCAAATTTTTCAGATGCAGATTTTGCAGAAGTAATGGCAGAGACGGGAAGAAATAACACAGATTTTGCAGAAGTAATGGCTGATATGGAAGCATCAGAAATAGCAGATGGAGAATATATGACGCAAATAAGAGACAATATCGCAAATATGTATTGGCAAAATCAATAGTTCTCAATAATTTTATTTTTTGCAATGTATTTTTCATATATGTATCCCGCACCGCTATTTGCACTTTTCACCATTCAAAACTTTACTTTTGTACCGCATGTTGCTTTTTTACCATTCAAACATTATCCCGCACCGCACCTCTTAAACTGCTCTTTTCCGCACCGCACTTGAACCGCACCGCACCTCCTAAACCGCTTGTCCCGCACCACCCAATCAGCTGTCACCATTCGAAGCCTAATTCTGCAATTCTATTAAAATCAGTGTTAGTCAGAGATGAAATTGGTTCCAACTAATTTATTATCGGTTATTACACTTCTTGATGTCCAACACTTGCTAATTATTTTGAATATGTTCAATCGTTGCTATCAATACATAAGCTATAAATCATTGACAATATTTTAAATTAGCCGTTAATTTATAATGCTATCCATCTGATTTAAGTATATTAAATTGTGTCGATACGATGTTAAAAGATATGAACTAATCAACAATGTAGGCAATAGATAATATATTATCCACAAAACACAATTTCAACTAGGTAACAAACAATGTAAAACATTGTACAAAGTGTAAGATGCATGCCTATTATTAATCTAACTAATGTAATTCCCAAAATTAGCCATACGACTAATTTATTACCCTCACCAATATTTTTTCAAATAAACAACAAATTAGCCATATATATCATAAGATAAACGGCTATATCAGATGCCAAATATTTAACCGATCAATGAGTATGGTAAAATATTATTTATAATATAAAATACTACTCAATTATCGATATAAATCACATATTACATGCCATATAAAAAATTAACTTTATAACAAGGCTCAATTTGCTCAATAACCATAAAAAAAATTAAAATTCATAAACTAACAAAAATACCTAAATCTAAAGGTTGTGATTTGGCCACATATACACATTTTTGTTAGTTTATAGATTATAGTTTTTTTATGGTTATTCATGCTAATTTCCATTATAACAATACTTAAACATCTAACACATATTACCAAAAAAAAAAAAAAGAATAACAATGAATTTAGACGGCTAATTATGAGTATAAATATTACACACACATATACATATTCTTCTCTGTTTTGGAGAGCTGATAAAGACCCATTTTATGAGCAGAGAAAACCAAAAGGGATGTTATTATAATCATCTGGTGTTAAAGACTCCACCTCATGTGAAAAACTTTTGCTAGATTTTCGCTGACTTTTCATTTGTTCGTCGTCACTAGATTTTTATCAAGGGTAATTAGCAAATATAACACCCAACAAAATTATAATCTAAACACTAACCAAAATCCCTATCTCTCTCTCTCTCCCTATCTCTCTCTAACCTATTTGTTAGTTTTTAGATTATAATTTTTTTTTTTGTGTTATTTCACAAATTCATCCTTTTATCAATATATCTTATCAGATTTTGTTGTCGGAAAAAAAAAAAAAAATCTTATCAGATTTTGTTGGATCTGTATTTCTTTTTATTTTTAATTAGAAAACGAAAAGAGAAATAAGAGAGATGAAGTGATATACGAGAGAAAGAGAGTGTGGGTTAGTCTCTATTAACAAGAGAGAGAGATTAATATCTCCAACAATTACGAATAAACTAAAGTTGAGGGATCCTTTCATCATTATAAACGAACCATGTGTCAGTAATATTTTTCGACATTTTCATTTTAATATCTCCTGATTAAACAATTTTCATGGTTTACTAGCTAGTTGTCTCAATTAAAAAACTGGACTTTGGCCTCTCTCTAGAAAAATCTCCCTCTTCTCTCTAAAAAAGAAAAAAAGAAAAAAAGAAACCCGTGAGTTTGCTCCGGTGTCCGGCTCTGTGCCGGCGCCGAGCCTTTGTATATAGTTTTTCTTTTTTTTTTGTGTAGTCTGTCTCCTAGTTTCAGATCTAGATCTTCGATTTAGGCCTGAATTGTCTGTTTCCGTTTATCGGATTTATGTTTCCGTTTATCGGATTTTAGTTCCGGCTTGTCTGGATAGTTATTGGATTTTTTGTGAATTTTCTCTTAACCTTCTTCTCTGTACGGTAAAAGCAAGAATCCAAAGCTATTTGTGAGTTAGTCTTTATCTCCGGCGCTCAATTCTCTTTGTTCTGGAGTGTAATCTCTTCGTTGTCCCATTCATTGGGCCTATAGATTAGGTTGTAACGAAGTTTCTCTTTGAAGATTGAGAGTTGTGTTTTTAGAATTACGGATGGGTTTGGGGCAAAATCAGTAGAGGCTGAAAGATGCCGAAGGTTTTGTTTTTCTCAAACTTTTGATGGATTCTCTGGGTTTAAATCGGGGGTTAAGATTTTCCGATCAATTAGTTTTTGGAATTTTCAGAAGAAGGTGAAACAAGGGGGTTTGAAGAGTTAGATTTCTTAGAGTTCTGGGTTGGATTGAATTTCTATTAATTTTGTTCCGGAGCTCTTCAGGTGAATCTCTATTTTCCGGCGAAGGCATGAGTCGGTGTTTTTCCCGGTGAATGCATGACCTGGAAACGTGTCAATTGATTACCCATTGCTAAGGACACGTAGAAGGCACGTGTTGGTGTGATTAGTTATCAATTTTGATGCAAATGTTGTCTTCTAATGGATCTGATTTGGGCTTTATTTTCATTGTAATGGGTTAATTAAGCCTTTAAACCCCTTGTAACTTTGCCCTTTGTGGCTTAATAAAATTATAGTCGACAAAAAAAAAAAAAAAAAAAAAAACTGGATTTTTTTTTTGTGTGTATCATTTTCTCCACTTACTAGTGTTTTTTTTTTTTGAACAACCTACAATAGTCTCCTGCTTTGATTTTTTGCCAACTTCCTACTTTGATTTAACCACAAGTGTCCATATACACAAACAATAATAGTCTTATAATCCCATCGTCACGATTTGGATCTTTCAACAATATTCCGTTAATACCAAAAGTTATAAAACGATCGACAAAATAAACGCTGGACAACTTGTCAGTTTATTATACTCTTAAACTATTAATAAAAGTTTCTCATATCTGACACTAACAGCAAATATATGTGATCGTTTAGTAGATACAATAAAACCAAATTCAAACCCGCTTCTCATACCTAACAAGGTGAGAGAGACACGATTTGAATTACAACTTGGATACAATTTTCTTCAATTGGTCCGGAGTATCTTTAACATGGTCCGGTATAGGTAGCCCACAGAAGAGAGTAACCCTGGATGTCGATACCATTATCTTGTTGTCCGGTTCCTCGGTTTTCTTGGTTTTCCATAACCGGACCTCCCATACCTAGTTATACACAAATTGATCCAATTTTTTATCCTCTACCAAGCCTTTTTTTTTATTATATAAGTAAAAGTTGTTCGATTACAATTAAACAATCCGAAAAAGATTGTTAAGCTTTTGTTTAGTCAAATGTATGTTAACAAAAACAAAGTGCCCAACAAGTCGGTAGACCTGCTTTTCCCGCCGGAATATTGTACAGTCAACCGACTAGCTATATAATTAAACCGACTAGTTTAATTATATATATAGATATATATATAATTTTTTCACAGATTCATTTTAGGTTCACTATTTTTGTCAGGATAAAAGATAAATGATTAAGTTGTTTAGAAATAAAATATGTTTGTTTGGAGAAAATGAAATTCAAACATCAATGTGTTATTTAAAATTTATGAATTCAATAGTTATATTTCGGTTCACAATGTTTAATATATACGAAATCACATATAAAATATGTTGACATGAGAAATAGGTTAGACTATATTTTAACATCAAAACAAAGACAGGTGTATATTTATTTATATATTATATGGTCGACAGGTAGACGTAAAGGTGTACCTGAATATTTTTGCCGACGGAGACTGGAAAAGATTCGGCGAAGATAGAATCGCCAAGGGCAGCAGGTCGGAGATGGTGGATGGAGAGATGGATACCGGCGACGCGTTTATAACCAGATGCGACTCCTGCGCCGAGACTGGCGAGTGCCTCGGCGATCAGAGCAGATACGCCGCCGTGTAAAACTTTGAACGGCTGGCAACATTTGGTGGTTAGGGTGAGACGGCCGGAGACTCTGGTGGCGGAGAGCTCTTCGAACACAAATCCTAAGATCTTAAGCGGTTCATCAATGATAAATTCCGGTGATTTTGGATCCATTCTTGAGTTTTAACGATCGATCGATCAAACCGATTTTGCTTTTTCTTTTTCTTTTCTCGTAACATATGATTTGTTTTCTTTGTTTATCGGCTTTTAAAGAGTTTATTCAGTTGACATTAAAACTGGGCTTACCGGGCCTTTAGGACAAAAAGCCCACCTCCAGTTTTTCTTTACGATTTTCCATCATCACCCTATACGTCCCATTGTCACAATTGTCCTATTTTAAGCGCTTCCACTTTCACAAAATCTCGACTATCACTTCATCGTTAGCGTTGTCTCTACTTGGTCATTTGGATACTTGCAGATCTAGGCTAGTTAGTTTAGAGAACAATTGGATGTTTAGATTTGGTTGACTTGATAGGGAGAGGGGTCCGGTCAGGAAGAGGCCCGAATATGGAACTTGATAGGCCGGGATGAGGTATTTTCAATCTTAGCCATTACCATAAGCGCATGTGAAGTGGCTTGAACTGCGGTCTCGTCCCTTAGTTATCCTTTGGCTATGGCTAATGCTTCTTGACGTCACAAAAGCCTAGAAAATCCCAAACATACCCCAAACCAACGAGAACATGTTGAATTAGGATGGTTAGAATAAAGTTTTTACCTTTTAGAGTTTTGCACCGACTTTTATGTTTATTGCTTGTTGCTTGACTAGCTATTTAGCAACTTATCTTAGATAGTTATATTAATCTTCACATCAAAAGTGCAGCTAGGTTTCTTGAATTAATATAAGCTACAAGGATATGACTTATGGAGTAATTGTGAACGTATTGAACCTAAAATTTTGTCGCATGTTTAATCGCTTCATTGGCGGCAATAATAGAGTAATTAATTTGTTTAAACGTAGGTAGTTGACGCTCCAAGAGTAGACCAATTAACATCAATGATTAATCAATTATCCCTTCTCAAATTATATGCATGAAATAATTTATGATTCATGGCAAATTACTTGACCCAACACTTCCTCTCATTGTTTTCTTACACTTTTTTTTCTGAGCTTTTGTATGTTTACTTTTGTATCTGATTTTCGTGACTCCTTTATTTTGTCTTCGCTATATTCTAGTTTGATAGATTTGTAGTGCAATTCACAATCTCAGGCAGATTCTTCTCCTAAATTCTAATGCAGTTGGCTATCAAACTAGCTTTGGCTTGGAGACGCCCTTAAATATGTTTTTTCATCTCTAATAATATAGTTGAAAAAATGTAATGGATTTGATTAATGTATGGGAGTGAGGAATTTTATACTTATATGAGATGCATGGGAACTTTATTCTTTTACTCAATAATAAAAAAAAGTCTGTAAAATAAAGAATTAATTAGCAATACTATCAGTAGATATGAAAGCATCTTGAGATTCAAAACGAACTTTGCAGCAACAAACACCGGTCTTTGAGCCAAAGTTGCGTACACAAGCCCCTCCTTCGTATCCTTTAGATTTGCAAGCTTCATTGCATATTGCTGAGTCTGTACACTCCCCCGGCAGACATGGTATGATTTGTCCTGTTTAGTTCATAAACAATATTGACAAGATTTTAAATACAAAATGATTATAAAAAAAATCGTTTAACTAGGGCCCTTTGCTTCTGCTTTTTGTTATGATCTTTTAGATTTTTTTCTTAAAAGAAATCATGATGCGAACGTTAAATTTGGGTATTTTTTTCCAGGATAATAGGTTGAACATTTGATAAATTAAACGATACATTTTGCTAACTTCTTATATTATCACAGATTGCACAAGAAAAACCCACCTATACCTAACAAACATTTCAAAAATAAAGTTTTGATCATATATTCGCATGGAACCAAAATATTAATTTATTTTAAATTTGAAATTTTCTCAGTGATGCTCTGAAAAAAAAAAAAAAAAATTTGCAAAAATCGAAAATAGATAAAAAGTTTACCTGAAATTGTTGGCAAAAGAAACAGAGCAAATATCATCAACGAAAGTAATAGAAAAGATGAAACTTTATTGGTTGCCATTACTTATGTTCCTATAGGATGCTACAACTTGTGGGAATACACTTCAATCACACTCAGAAAAAAAAAAAAAAATGAAAGATGGCTGAGGTTCGAAATCAATATTCTAAGAAGTTCTTATATCATAGGAACAAGGATATTCATAATATATAAATATATGCAAACAAAGACTAACATTTACGTTACTATTTGTAAATCATATTATGTGGAAATGTTTTATAAGAAATTGCTTGGAATTTAATTGAAAATCTCAACATTCTTTACAAAATATATCATATATAGATTTGTAACCTAATACACCTTTTCTCTAATTAATGATTTTCAGATATTTTCTGAAAAATGATTTTGTTATATATATATATATAAATAAATAATAGGTCTTCGACATTTGTAATTGACAATGACTAACATATATATTTCCAAAAAGGTAGATTTGTTTTCTTTTTTTAGTTTTATATGGTTATTAAATACAGTGATCTGGTCAAAAGATTTGATATTATAAGATTCTGTTCGAAAAATATTATTATCTATCTTATATCAAACCTATATAACTTGTGTAAGATATGCCACTTTTCTAAAATTTAAATATCATTTATATTTGGGTTAGTTATGTTATGTTAGAGTTTACAGTTTGTTAGGGGTCAAAACTCTTTTTAAAATTGAGGATTTTGCGGCATAAGATTTTTTAAAATTTTAGTTAGTGGCATTTTTGAAAATAGACAACTTAATGTGGCAATTTTGTAAATTTTTGTTTTAAAAGTGACATTTTTTTAATTCTCTCAAAAGTTTAGTACATCAAATAAATGATTTTGTGATGTGATAAAGGATAGCTAACTAAAAGAGAAATTCTTTAATATACCACATTTTGAAGTTTCGTTTCCAAACATACCACCAGTTTTATAAAGTTCCATAGATACCACTTTTTCAAAAAAAAATTAAAAGTTCCAAAAATACCACTAACATAAAAATTTGATTTTTAAAGAGTTTAGAGTTTAAATTTTTGGGTTTGGGTTAACTATTGTACAATTAGGGTATAGTTTTAGGGGGTCGGATGTAGGTTTAGGGTTTAGTTTTGACTATTTAAAACTAATTTTAATTTTGTAGTATTTTTGGAACATTTGAAAAAGTGGTATTTTTGGAACTTTTAAAAATTGGTAGTATGGTTAGAAGGATAACTTAAAAAAATTCTATCTATGAGAATGCCCTAACTAAAAATAATCGAAAAAATATATGGCATGTTTAAAAATAGAAATAGTAAAAATGATAAAATAACTATATTTAAGGGAGTTAATAAAAATAATCAAGGTTTCATTAGTGGCTCTACACCCGAAGATATGAGGTTCGAATGCTAAAAAGACAGTTTTTGGGTTCAATCCTAGTGGTGAACCTCTCTTATTTACCCCCTCTTAATTAACCAATCGGAATTTGTCGCATAATCTAATTAAATAAATTAAAACAATTAGTATTATCCAAATAAAATTTAGGAGTATCAAACACTAATATTTGAGCATAAACCTTCACAAGCAAACGTAAAATATTGTATGATATCAAGTACTCGATCGACTTAATCTATGGATTTGAAGGGATAGTAAACTTTATTATGGAAATCTAAACCCTCACAAATAAAGATACAATATTGTATCGTTTAAAACACGCTATTTGACTAATTTAGTGGATTTAAAAGAATATTAATTTTTTTGACCAATAAAGTGGTCGAAAATACCATTGAAAAATAATCAACAATTATTTTTTACTAATTTCTGACCATCTGTGGAATTTTACAAGATATCTCTAGAATTTCTATAGATCTAGGAATTTCAGACTTTGTTCACATTCCACGCTCGGAAAACCAAAATTCTGATAAGATCGCCAAAGGTGCATTGTATACCAAACCGACCACCTAATTAGACATTCGAATTGGTCAAAATGTTTTAGATGTAAATGATTAACAAAAAAGAAGGGTCAAAGTTATTGCATAGTAGGGGGTGTTATTGGGGAATGGATTTGTTGAGATTTTAAAATTTTTTAAAATCCGCTGTTATTAGATTATGGATTCTTAAATTCTAAATGAAATCTATTGTTATTGGTTTGATGATTTTTAAAACCCATTTGAAATCCATTGTTATTGGAAAAGTCTAGCTATAATTGATTTTGTAATTCTATTAAAATCTCTTGTTATAGAGACATGGATTTTACGTAGTTTTACTCATGGAACTCAACTTTCAAAATACCATGTATATCAATGAGATTCTTCAAAATACCATGTATTTCATGTACCCAGAATCATGAAAGATATAAATTAAAAACAAAAACAGAACATCTTTCATATCTTTTTTTCTTTTTCTCTATTATAGTATATATAATATTACCTTATATAAATATATTTAAAAAAAAAACATAAATACAAAATCACTAATAATCAATGATAATCTATGAGAATCCCTAACAATTATTTGATAAGAATCTTTGAGATTTGTGAAATTTCACAAATCTACACAAATATCTCAACTTTAAAATCTACACAAATCCATCCTCCAATAACACCCCCTAAATTATTTATTGCCAAGTTAATAGGTTTGATTTTGACCTCTTGTAAATATAAATGACTCAAGTTTAGATCTTGACTACATTAAAATTGGGGAATGAATTTGTTGAGATTTTTAAAATTTTTAAAATCCGCTGTTATTAGTTTATGGATTCTTAAATTCTAAATGAAATCTGTTGTTATTGGTTTGATGATTTTTAAAAGTCATATGAAATCCATTGTTATTGGAAAAGTCTAGCTATCATTGATTTGTAATTCTATTAAAATCTCTTGTTATTGGGACATGAATTTTACGTAGTTTTACTCATGGAACTCAACTTTCAAAATACCATGTATATCAATGAGATTCTTCAAAATACCATATATTTCATGTACCCAGAATCATGAAAGATATAAATTAAAAACAAAAACATAACATCTTTCATATCCTTTTTTCTTTTTTTTTTCTATTATAGTATATATAATATTACCTTATATAAATATATTTAAAAAAAACTAAATACAAAATTACCTTATATAAATGGGCTTTGGCTCAGGTGGTTGAGAATGGTGTTGAGTCTGGCCAAGTTATTTTACCGGGTAGAAAGGAGGTAAAATGGAGGAGACCACCGGATCCTTGGCTTAAATGTAATATAGGCATGTCATGGTCCAAGAGAAATAGTGTTGGGGGTTTCTCTTGGGTTTTAAGGGATGGAAATGGTGTTGTTCTAATGCACAGTAGACGGTCTTTTGCGGGTTTAAAATCCTTTGATGATGTTCAGCTCAAAGGTCTTTTATGGGTGATGGAGAGTATGGTTTCTCTCAGGTTAAACAAGATCATCTTTGCCTCTGAGGCTTCGATGTTGGTTAAGGCTATTAGTAAACCGTCTAGTTGGCCGGCCTTTTGGTATCATGTTTCCGAGATGAATCGAGTCCTGGTCAACATTGAGGATTGGAAACTGATTTTTGAGAGTAGAAGTGCGAACAGAGGTGCCTTTGTGATAGCTCAGAGTGTTACTCTTGAGAATCGTTGGCAATCATATGTTGCTCAAGGCCATCCCGAGTGGCTAAGTGAGCTCTTTGATTGCGAGAAAGGTTGATTTGTTTGTCTTTTGTTCTGTAATCATTTTTGGATCGATGAATTGTCTTGTTGCATTGTCCTTCTCTAATTTGTTTTTGCAAATTAGGCTTGTAATTTTGAACAATTCGTTCTAATTAATCTTTTAGAGGAAAAAAAAAAAATCACTAATAATCAATGATAATCTATGAGAATCCCTAATAATTATTTGATAAGAATCTTTGAGATTTGTGAAATTTCATAAATCTACACAAATCTCTCAACTTTAAAACCTACACAAATACATCCCCCAATAACACCCCCAATAACACCCCCTAAATTATTTATTGCCAATTTAATAGGTTTGATTCTGACCTCTTGTAAATATAAATGACTCAAGTTTAGATCTTGACTACATTAAGAGCATAAAATCTCTAGAACTAAAGGAAAACAAAAAGAAAATAAAAAATACCTCTAGAACTACTACAAATACAAAGAATTCTCGAGTTATTTCTTATTTACGTATACCACAGAGAGAAAAAAAACACAAGCAATGGATAGTCGTAGATCTTTATACGTTTTCATCGCGGTTTCTACCATTGTAATTTTCTTGATCACAGGTTAGTCAACTCCAGAAAACAAGATTAATGCTCAATATTATCATGACATGATTTACGATTATTCGTAATTATATTAGAGTTTTAAATATATATTTTTTGTTCTTGAAAATTTAGAGTTTTAAATATTGAAAAAAAAACATAAAGAATGTTCTTTCTCTCCCAACACACACAAAATCAACGTTTTATTTATTTATTTTGATAACCGAAAAAATCATGCTATTTTATGAAATAAATTGTAGTAAGTTTGTCATATGCATGTAAAATATATTAACTGCAGCACTTTAATGGTGATTTATTCTTGTTTTTTGTGGGTTATGATACTTACAGGATCAGAAACAAGATCAGAGATATATGATCCCAAGTGTCCGGGGATATGTTCACCTGGAATTACACCAGACTGTGACTCACTCTGCATGGGCTTAGGGTTTCTTAAAGGCTAATGTAAAGGAAATACGTGTTGCTGCACACCAAAACTTTCTAAACATTCACATATCCCTCCTCCTTAATTTTTATTTGTGAATCTGGATTATTCTCTTATCTGTTTAATTAAACTATAATAAAGATTTAAACTTTTATATTAGTAACTATCTGTTTCGGCTGGGCTATGGCTTATGTTGCTTATGTCAAATCTAGTATTTTATTTAGTTCTGATTTGATGTCGTAAAGCATTCATTTGCTCGATTACTCCTAAAACTAACATGATCTACAAAAAGCAAGGAAGCGTTAGGAAATTAAATCAATATGAAATCAAATGATCATTTGGAGAATATGTATGACTCCTATTCTCCAATGGCGACATCCGTAGAAAAGGCGATTGTATCGTGGTTGCTTAGCCTTCTCAGGGATCAAACCGCCGTAGCTCCTCAAATAAAGAAATTGAGAGCATTTACCGTTTTTTTCTCTAATTTGTTAAGAGTTTACAATTATTCCTCATACTCTTGCTTTTTAAGTTTAACAAAAATTATTCTTCACCCGCTTTATCGATCACTTTACCAAAAGATTTTTCTGTGTGTTGAACTTCTCGATCATGCTGACGTCGTCTTTGACGTTTTTCTTCAACGTCTCAACATTTGGAAGGCTTTCTTACCAAACCATTTTTTATTATAAATATCAGTGTTAGCTTATAACCGAAATTAACAATAGAGTTATAATTTTCATGCTGTTTCAATTTAGTTGATGATTATAAATGTAAAGAATTGAAATCACTTACGCTGTGATATTGATTTTTCTTCAACTTCTTCTTTTTCAATGCATGATTCCTTGTACTTCTCTGTTTTTGTGTTTCCAGTGGATTTTGTTATTGTTATTTCTTTGTAATTTTGTTATTGTTATTTCTTTGTAATGCTTGACGATGTGTCATGTGTGCAATATACTACATCGAATGTGGTTAATTAGCAAGACTCAATAATTCAACTGGTAAATATCTCATGCAAAGCCTAAAGGCAATGGTTCAATGCCACTTGGGACGAATATTACATAATGTGGTTTGGACCTGAGGGATTACGCGATTCGGCCTTCGGCCTAAAACCTCCTGATAATTCAAAAAATAATTGTGATTAATTGAACAAAAAAAGAAAGTCACACAAATAAACACAATCTTGTAAAGTAGAAACTTGTTCGCTTGTAAATTTTATTATCAAACTATTTCATATTTGGTCTGGCATTGGATGTAGAAGAAGAAGAAGAGTATAGCAAAGAAGACGCAGAGAAACTAGTGCTACTGCTTCTCAAATACTTAGCCGCTTGCTGCATAACAGAGGAAGGCGAATCATCTCTCGCTTCTCCTCCATTGTTGCAACTTCCCGAGCAACCATTATTCTCAACAACTTTCATCGATTCCTCTCTTTCTTGACGTATCTCACTGAGCATAGCAGCCACATCTTTCATCGTAGGCCTGTCTTCGGGTATCGGGTTTATGCAGAGAAGCGCAACTCCTAGCGTCTGAAGCATTTCTTCGACCTCTGACTCTGGCCTCGCTTGTAATCCCTGGTCAATTACTTGTATATTTCTGGTTTTCTTGACCCAATCTACTATATGAAGTCCGTCCGGTATAGTTGGATCAATAGGCTGCTTCCCCGTTAGTACCTCGAGGACCACGACTCCATAGCTATACACGTCGCTTTTCTCCGTTATTTTCAATGAGTATCCGTATTCTGCATGATATTGCATTAGAAATTGGTGTCATGCTAAGCTAGAAAACACTAGCCAATTTAAATCAAAAGCCAATATAGTGTACATATTTTACTATTGATCCCATGATATTACCGATGTGGGATATCTTAACATATCTGAAACAAACCAAATGGAAATGTAAAAATTACCTGGAGCTATGTAACCATACGAACCAGCAATGGTTTTAGAAGAACGAGCGAATTCGCCATCGTCAACAAGCTTGGCTAGACCGAAATCTCCAATGTAAGGTTCAAAATCAGGGCCAATAAGAATATTGTTAGCCTTGATGTCTCTATGAACAATGGGAGGAACACAGTCATGATGCAAGTAAGTCAAACCCTGAGCTGCACCGAGTATAATCCGGTACCTCACCTCCCATCCCAAGCTACATACACCGCTCCTCTCGTGAAGCAGACTTCCCAAACTCCCATTCGACATATAATCATACATAAGAAGTCTTGTGTTTTTGTTCCAGCAACATCCCAAGAACCGAACAATGTTCTTATGTCGTATTGACCCGAGTGTCTTCACTTCAGCTGAGAATGAGTCTCGAACTCCTGACGTTTTAGTTTTCTCATTCAGATTAGCAACCGTCACCGTCACTGGCCAGAGTTTTTTCACTGCGATGACTTCTTGGTTAGGCATTTCTGCTTTGTACACTATCCCGGAGCAACCTTTTCCTATAACATTACTCTCTACCAAACACTTTAGTACATGTTCCACTGTGAAGTTGAGTTTCTGAAACGGTGTGAATTGCCACGTCCATAGATTTTCTCCCATTTCTGAATACTTATCGTCCCGAATCATTTGCCTTGCCCGTAAAACAGCCAACACGCCCAATACCGCTAGAACCGCGATCACGCTGATTAGCAATCCAATGGCTATCTTGAGTCTCTGTGAATGCACAAAATCTCCACCGTGCTGTGTATTTAACCGTGTACTGTTAGTGACAAAGCAAGACCTGAAACCTTTGGAACAGAGTCCATTGTTTCCTTCCATCTCCTCTGCTATTAGCTGTCTGAATACTTTACTGTCCGGAAGGTAACCGGAGAATCTGTTGTGCGAGATGTTCAGAGAAACTAAGTTCTCTAGACCAGAAAGCGCAAAGAGGTCGCCTGAGAGCATGTTGTGTGAAATATCCAGCACGGATAATCGGTTAAGGGCATCAATCCTCGCCGGAATAAAGCCATCTAATGAATTGCAGCTCAAGTTTAGGGCAATGTCTAGATCTTCAATGTCAAAGAGTTCCTCTGGTATGGTTCCAGAGATGTTATTACTACTGAGATCAAGAAGCTGAAGATTCGTGCAGTGACCGAGAGATGGAGGGATACCACCATTGAAGGAATTCTTACTAAGAATAAGCCGATTCAGCGAAATTAGCTGGCCTAGACTATCAGGAATCTTGCCAGTCAAGTAATTTGAAGAGACATCAAGCACCTGAAGCTTTGTTAAAGAAGATAAAGAGAGAGGAAGATAACCTCGAAGCGTGTTGTTGCTCAAGTTAAGCATCTGGAGTTGTCTGCAATTGCTTATCTCCAAAGGAACTGGACCGGAGAGTTTGTTTTCCGACAAATCGAGGAAACTAAGGTTTTCAAGAAACCCTATTTCTTTAGGGATTTCTCCAATGATCCTGTTCTTGACAAGCCGTAATCTGACAAGCGACGAGCAGTTTCCGATCTCCGGCGGGATAACACCGGAAATGGCATTGGATATAAGCAAAAGCTTAGTCAGATTACGAAGTTGAAACAACCCGGCAGGTAAAGCTCCAGTGAGTAAATTCTGAGACAAGTCAAGAGCTTGAAGATTCTGACAACCGGCTATCTCTGCCGGAATATTCCCTTCTAGCTTATTCTGCCATGCCAAAAATATATTGAGCTCCTTGAGCAATCCAATCTCCGGGGGAATTAAACCGGAAATCTGATTGGCGTCAATCTGCAACTGTACAAGCCCTTTGCAGTTGCTTAGAACCGAAGGTATTGACCCGGTGATGTTGTTGCTACTAAGCATAAGCTCTTGGAGATTCGACAAGTTACCGAACGACTTAGGGATAGTTCCTGAGAAATAGTTCATAGAAAGATCAATGGCGTTTAAGCTTTTCATAAATCCAATCTCCTCAGGAATGGGTCCGTGAAGATTGTTCTGCCATAGAAGCATCTTCTCTAGGTTAAGAAGCTTTCCAAGTTCTAGTGGAAGCGTGCCTGACAAGTCATTGTCGTATAGAAACAGATTGACAAGTTCCGAACAGTTTCCAAGCTCTTTAGGGATCTCTCCTGAGAGAAATGTAGAGTAGACAGATAAAGACTGGAGCTTGCTTAGTTTACCCAACGAGACGGGTAAATTACCGAATATTTTTGTCGCGGCAAGCCCTAATACCTTCAGATTCAGACAGTTTCCGATCTCTTCGGGGATCTTCCCTGAAAGCTCAGTGTTTCCACCGGCTCTTATGCTCTCGAGAGTCGAGATCTTGCCGAGCTCGAGCGGGAGATTCCCGGTTAAGAAATTGTCGAATATCTGAAGATTCTTGAGGGAAACGCAGTCGCCGAGTGCCGGTGGGATTTTGCCGGTGAGGCCATTGGAGTTTAAGATGAGTTCTTGAAGATTCTTGAGCTTGCCTATAGCGGAAGGTATTTCACCGACGAGACTATTTGAGCTCAAATCGATAACTTCGAGTTCAAGACAATCTCCGATATCGGAGGATATACTTCCGGTGAGGTTCGTATTGGAGATAACGAGTTTCCGAAGTGAAGAAAACGAAGAAATGTTCGGAGGGAAAGGTAAAGCTAACTGAACAGAGACGATATTGATCTCTGTGACGAAGTTGTTTAAGGTGGAACAAGTGATGTAAGGCCATTGACATGGGTCGGGATCAGAGGGATTCCAGCCGGAGAATACTGATGGCGGCGAGCTCGAGCTGCGAAGCCAAGAGATTAAAGCTGCGACTTCATTGGTGGATGCAGAGGCCGAGGAGATGAAGAAAGGAAGAAACAGAGAGAAGAAGGTAATGGAAAAACGAGAAACAGTTAAGGCTTTTCTTGGAATCGGCATTTGCAAGAACAAGATTTGTTTTCCCTTTGGCTCTCAATTCCAAAACCAGCCTTACCGGTCCTGCATCGATTCGAGTCTCTCTTTCTCTCTCTCTTTTGCGTAGGGTTTTGGGGAAGTTTACTTTAGAGATAAGCAAGAAGAAAGATAAATATATAAAAGTAATAAACTTCTTAGGTCATCCTCATTGCAGACCCTCTGGGGTCTAATGTGGTGGTCTTATAATATAAAATTATTAAAACACACACTCTCTCTTCTTTTTACTTAATTTTATACCTTCTCTTTCATCTTTTTACTCAACTTTTATTAATTTTATATTTAAACACTCTCTCTTCCCCACAAAAACACTCTAAAAAATGTCCAATTTTAGACATTCTCTCTCTTCTTTTTCCTAAACACACTCACTATCTACTTTCTTTACTCAAATTTTATTAATTTTATATTTCAATATACCCCACAAAAACACTTTTTTTCTTCCTTTTACAACCATTTTAATAATTTTATATTATAAAAACACACACTTAAGACCATCTTGGGTCTCCAATGAGGATGCCCTTATGGTCTGTTTTTTTCTTACCTCGGGGTTCTGTTCTCATTAGCTTTCTGACAACAATTAATTACAGTCATTAACTTTTGTTTGAAATCCATGACAATTGACAAAATGATTCCACATAGGAGTATGTACGTAAGGCCATGTTCAATGGCAACACAATGGTGTCTTAAAAAGTGTTCTGATAATATAAAATTATTAAAACACACACTCTCTTTTCCTTTTACTCAACTTTATATCTTCTCTTTCTTCCTTTTACTCAACTTTATACCTTCTCTTTCATCATTTCACTCTCTCTCCTTTTAAGAACACTCTCCAAAGTATCCTATTTTAGACACTTTTTTTCTTTTTAAGAACACTCTCTCTTCCTTTACTCAATTTTTATTAATTTTATATTTCAATATACCCCACAAAAACACTCTCTTTCTTACTTTTACTCAAATTTTAATAATTTTATATTTTAAAAACACTTCTTAAGACACCATGGTGTCACCGAACATGCCCTAATAATATTTAATGATTTAAATTTACACCGTCGTTTGTTTTAGTTTCTCTTGGAAAGAATGTATCTATGTGTTTTAGAATTAATTTTAAAGAGAAAAAATATTTGACTTTTCTGACCAAAGAAATGAAATTTGTAGTTTTGTTTTGGTGTGTGATCTGCTCTTTGGAAAAGTATTTTAGAGTATAATACGAAATGGAAATTTGAAACTTGAAAGAGAGAAAAAAAAGCATGTGGTTTTGCATTGTTTTTCTCAAATTAGTCAGGATTGTGAGTTGGTTTGTTTTCGAGACCTGAGCCGAGCGTTTAAGATTCTTCCTCGTTTGAAGTAAACTCCGTGTATTACTGTATTAATAATACACTAAAATTAGGAGTGTCAAAATGAGCTAGCTCAGCTCAGCTCATAATGAGCTAGAGTGTTGTAAAGATCAGCTCATTTATCATACGAGCTTATAAACATAAGCTCAAACTCAGATCACCAAGATCGTGAGCTAAATGAGCTGGCTCGAGAACTAATACAAAAATAATATAAAAATAGAATAAGTAATATAAAATCTAAAATTAAATTTAAATATTAAAATAGTAAAAACAAATCCAAATAAGTATTGTTATCGAATGATGAATCAAATTGAAATTTTAAAGAAAAACAGTGCAATGATCATCGAGTGGTTGACAGTCTTGAAATGCTCAAAGGATTCTTTGCTCATCATGCTCATTAGGATCTCCATCATCATAATATGTATTATTGATTATTTCTATTTTTACTTTAGTTAAAAGGGAACAAGAATATATAATTTGGTTGATAAATTCTAAAATATATTTACAATATATCAATATAATATTTTAAATCGTGAAAAAATGAATTGTTCATGAGTTAGCTCACGACTCATTAGAGCTCGCTCGCATAACTCGCCAACTCATTTAAGCTCGATCATTAAACTCGTTTACTAAATGATCCTGAAAAACATAGCTCGCGCTCGTGAAAATTTGAGCTGAGCTGAGCCAGCTCATGAGCTATTGGCTCATTTTGACACCCTTAACTAAAATGTCCATATCTTAGCGATAAGAAAAACAAACCGGTAATAAAGTACTTCCTCCGTTTTTAATGATTGAATTTTCAGAATTTTTTTTTTAAAATCATTGATTTTCTCTATTTTTTATGTGCTTTTAGTTCTATTTTTGCTTTTATATTTGATAACAGGCTTTTTAGCCTGGGTTAAGAACTCAATTCCTAAATTACAAATCCGATGTAGAAATAGATTTAGGTTCGTTCAGGGACTGGCAATACACTTTAGTTCCTTTTAAACACAATTCAAGCTAAGCGATTCAAGTGGTTTTAAAGTGTCACGAAAATAAAATAACAAGCAAAGTAAAATTCGGTTGTAAACAATGTGATAAAGGCGTTAGACAAGGGAATTATCGCAGGGAATAGATCATCAAGAACCAAGCAATTATTCAGGATATAAATTCAAGCACCAATCTAGAACACAATCACGATTTCATGAGGATCCACTGTCGTGGTATCAACAACTTTATTAATAAATCTAGCACCCTAAACTGTCGTTTGAGACTAAAGAAATTAACAAGCATTAACGATTAAGATTGATAAGTTCACGATTTGCCTTAACTTCAACTGTCGTTGGCTAAGGGTCAAATCGCCCATCTAAGTTTATTCAAGCAATCTACTACACTTTTGATGAGTAAATTAAACCTAATATCAAAGGCTAGGTGATCAAGCTAGTCTAGGCAATAAGTTCAACATTAGATGAAGATATCAAATATATAAGTATTATCCTATCTATGCCGAGTTCATGAATCTCTAAATCCCTTTGAAAAACCCTAATCTAACAAAAGTAACTACTCGCACATAATGAAACGAATAACACAAAAAGAGATGAAAGTATTCATAGAATAAATTAAAGAGTAAGGTTCAAGAGAAAACTCAATAACGTGTAGACGAACAACTCTCGAAATCCAAAGCAAGAAGTCGGAAATCTCTCTCTAGGGTTCTCGGCCAAAACGTGAAAAGCAAGTAAAGGTCTTTTGATGATTTTTTGCGTAAAAAATTGTGTGTAAAAAACGTGTCTAGAAAATAAGGAAGAAGCATATATTTATTCTCCAAGATGTTTCCTTCTTTCTAGGGCTGCGGCGGCTTGGTAAATCTTAGGTAGATCTAGGGTAAATCTTCTAGGTGAATATTTCCATTAAGTGAATATTCCCTTTTATGAATCTCTGGGAGCAGGTCGGTCAAATCGGGAGCAGGTGCTCCAGCTACTTCATAATCCAAAAGATCGTGTTTTCCATATTTTCCACCAAGACTCCTAGCAAACTCCAATTCTTCATTCCAGCCACCTTTACACCTAAAAAGACTCGATACAAAGGAGAAAGACTCGATAAAACCCTACAAAACAATGGTTAGAATACCCCAAAAATGGAGTATATCAATATTCTTATTTATTACTCTTTTGTTTATAAAACAAAAGTAGAAATATTAGAATAAAAGAAATTAGGAAGTTAAAAAACTTCCATCGATCAAGTTCATATATGCTTCGTAATAAACAATGTCAAATAGTCATAGCATTGCCTTGTATTTGTATACTTGCATACTTAATTACTTATTTTATGAGCAATATATGATGCTTCACGTCTTAAAAAAAAGTTATTTAATTAACAAAGAGGTTATAAATGTAATTTTCCTAACTTTCTTAATATGTGTGTTTCTCTAGAAACTCAATAAAAAACCGGAGGGAATAGTACTTTTAAGGACTGAATCAATCTTTTAAAAAAAAGGATTGAATTAATCTTGGGCATTCATTTATTTGTTTGGGTTAGGATCAGATAACACCGGGCTTGGAGTTATCAGGTTATCAAGATATAAGGCCCCTTCGGATATTAATTTTTTTTTTCTCCATTTCAATATAATTTATTTTTTTAGAGTTTCTACACATATTAAGAAAACAATTTAAATTTTAACTATAAATGCATTATTTTCGTGCTATACAATTTTCTATAAGTTTAAACCAATGAAAAATCAATAAAAGTAATTAATATGTCTTTAAATTTACAATTCATCATCACTACTTCATACAAATTGCAATATAAATGTAAAAAATCAATCTTTATCAAACAATTTTTTTGTTAGATTTGGGTTGTAAGTTAAATTTGGTTCGATTTTTATTGGATTTGGGTTGGGTTCAGATATAGATTTGAAATCCGCTAATACTTGAAATATGTTTTGAATTCATGTTCGGGTTTGGGTTCAGTTTCGATTTTTTTTTTGGATTTTTTAATCTAAAATACTAAAACTTTATGTGAAGTATTCATAATTACTCTATGTTTTCAGATTTTTTTTTTCAAATCTGGGTTCTCTATTTGGCTTACAAACTCTAGACCACTCCACCTCGGCTTTGCTAGTAGCATTTGGAAGCATGACCATAGAAAATCCACACACATACTGTCATTTGTATCAAACATCTCTTAGACAACTTGAATACCGGACACCAAAAATTGGAGAGACTAGTTATGATCTCTTAGTTTACGTTTTGTTGAGAACTTTTGTTGATTTTTGTACGTCTACCAAACGGCTTTTTGGTCCCCCTTGGTCTTCCTCGGGTTCATACTATATTTTACTTAGAGCATTTGAGACATCATCCTTCTCTTAAGAATGCTCATCTCCGCATGTATTTGTGTTGAGAAAAAATCTCACATCGGAAAGATGGGAAGGGACTGACTAATGTATAAGGGGATTGGGCCTTTACACTAATTTCCAATTGATTTTGAGTTGGAAGCCTATGAAACTTAACATGGTAACACACGTTGTCCCACCCGAACCAAAATCTATCCTGTCCACGAAAGAGGCCCGATTGATCTAATCAAATATTAATCCTAGACATGTATATTGTCAAGATTAATGGCTAGACGGGCCATTACCTCAAAAGGACGTGTGAAGAATATATCCCACATCGGAAGTGGAAAGGGACCGTAAGCGATATATAGGGGACATGGACCTCTCCACTAACTGCCAATTGGTCTTTAGTTGGAAGCCAATAAAACTTAACATGGTATCAGAGGCAGAACACACGTCCCCACTCAAACCGAAATCAGTCCGACCCATCGAGAAAAATATGATTGATATGACACGAAATTAATCATATAATGGATATTGTCAACATT